>JAMKCH010005240.1:0-35585 GCA_023653785.1 Ophioderma brevispina | reverse complement strand
CTGGTACATTACAACTCAAGCAGTTGATTCTTTTGCTCGACACCTTTAAACTTTACCTCATTTAAAATCCATTTTCAAACTTATTCCAAGTACATATTTTAGCTATCATTTTGTTCGCAATAATAGTCATTGTCCAATATATAATGAAATAATATGCTTCCTAATTTGCAGTGAATCGAAACAGTTAACTTGTCCCTATCATACCTACAGTACAAGGTTACATCATGCAGGGGATTTTATATTGTGAGTTTATCAAGTACCAAGTATATGCTTTCATTAGTCATATTTCCACACCATTACTTCAGTAAAATGTTATTGTAAAAATGTTCGAGAAAACAACAGCAAAAGTAAAAGATCCAAGTATTTTTCTTTCCAAATGAAAACTGATTAAAATGGATCCAGAAAATTGATACAAGATATGGAAACAAGAAAACGCCTGAAAAGTACTAGTACATAGTATTAATAATTGCCAATTTGTGGGCAAGATGTGGGCGACTGTGCAATGACCATCAAGTTTCATCTTCTGTACTGTTCTTTTTTCATCTAGCAATAGTTTCCGCTATAACTTTGTGAAGCAGCTTAATGCTGCACATTGGATCTAAATCTTTACATTTTTTCTTTCAGGTCCAGTGAATGCCTCGCGAAAATTTCCAATTAATAGGGCCTGGTTACCACATACATACTGAAAATGATCCCTTCAACATGATATGATATCAAAGGTATTATCAACCTGTCACTACTGTACTGCTATTGTGTGTCTGAATGTGTCATACATGCAAACATGTCTTAACGATCAACTGAAAATCCACTTGTCGCAAAATGCTTTGTTCAACTTTACCACTGGTAAAAGGTCTATGAATCAAACTCTTAATACCGCTGAGACAGTATAAGCGTTTTCTGATCCATTTATAAATTGTCCATCCTGAATCAAGGAAAATTAATGAAATGTCCACCAATTGACAAATGCGTTAAATTATCAAAATATAGGCCCTACCTGTAATTTAAGTTTTCTATCATTGTTAATCCTGGCATGATCTGACCTAAAGGCATTCATATGGTACTACGAGTACAACTGAAGTTGAACATTACAAATTGAGGCTGAGTTGGAACAATGGGAATTTTAGGTGTGTGGAACTTTCCGTCCATAAATCAAAGGAATTGTCAGCGATAATTGATGAAATGCCTCCGCATCCCCTTTTATTTTTCGAATATTAATTAGGAGATTTTGCTGTTACACTTCGTCGCAAAAATTGCAGGCCATGGATTCTATGCGAGTTTAGGAAATTGATATTGATCATTTTAGTCCTACTCCAATTAACTTTGTGCAAAGAATCTAAAAGCATGTAATCAACCGGATTGCATTCATTTATTATTAAACACGAAATGAAACCATAATTGTTACAGTTAATGTAGACAAATTGCTTATCGAATACGAACAATTTTGCATGACTCAAATTCAGGAATTTTTACAAAAAAGCCAGACTTCAACGCCTTTTTCCATTCTCTTTCCCAGCACGATCATGACAAATAGTGAGATTTGATCTCAATAGCGAATCGTGCAATTGTTGAAAAGCATAATCATGCAAAATAAATGTCACCTTTATTGGCGAATTTTGATTTCTATTTTTTTAACGCCTGCGGTGCTTGGTAATATACAATGTATACATGTAACATACAGACATAGGTCTTTGTTCATAAGTATTACTGGATTCCATTAGAAACCATTTTATACATTTCTTTATTCCGACCCATCACAGTTATTAAATTTGTAAAACACTGTTAACAGGTGAAGTTAAACCAACAGACACTAACAACAATTTTCCATAATACAAACACACAAATAGCACCATTTTTATATGTTATAAGCGGTGGGTTTTATACCAGTAACGTACACATACGTTCACGCGATGGTCGAGTAACTTACAAACTATATCACAATTTTCACAGATTGTTCCACAACGAATTGTCAAATTATATTCTGATCAGCCATTTGAGTGTCAGAAATTACCGGCTGTTTGGTACGGAAATACGAAGCTTGTGGCTGGCGTTAGGTAGGAAGGTAGGCGTACGGGTGCAAAGTGGAACGCTGAAGACACCCGCACATTAATCGGTGTCGTGCTGGCTTAACCGCTGAGTAGTTGCTGGCGGCGGTGAAAGGCATCCCTAAACCCGCCGGAACATAGGTTTAGCCTGCATTTTCAGTTTTCTCTAATTCGGCCTCTTGCAGGCGTTTTGCCTTGCCGGTCGATTTTGGAACCAGATTTTGACCTTTTTTCAGTCAGATTTAAGGACGCGAAATTCTGCCACTCTCGCGAGGAAAGGTATTGTTTTTTGGGGAATTCGTTTCTAGTGCTAGTAACTGAGATGTAGTAAAAGGGTCCTTGGTTTCGATTGGTTTTGCTGGGCTTTCGAGAGTACATTGCACTTTGGGCGCACCAAATGGCCGAGTGAATCTCCAGAACCTGCAGATACAAAACAAGAAGAGAAGAGACGTTTAGTTAAAAGGCTAATATCTCCTACTTCTATATAAAATGATGGAAAACACTCCATCTCGAATTCTTAATTCTGAATAGATTAATTAATAATGTGTAAATAAAACATAAGATGGTCTAGTTCGGGATCAAGACTATCCATTTCATTAGTCCGTTTCATTTTAGATAACATATTTAGAGTCATCAGGGTTTTTTTTCTACTACACTGTACGAACCGGTGTCTTACATAGAAATACCAGGTGAACCATGTGAGACTGAGACAAGCGTCTAGTTTAGACACAATACACGTCATGTCTCTCATTTCAAACATGTTCAAAATTCCCGTTCTCCATGTAAGAAACGCATACACAACAAGTCACGTTCCGCAGAACGCTTTGGTTTTCGACTTTAAAAGACATCTTTGAAGCCAATTGTAAGATAATTATGACTTGATGGAAGTCCTGTGTCCTCTTTGTCTTAATAATTGTTTGGGTCTTCATGTTTTTATTTTCTATGATTTCCTATCTATGAATACAATTGTATTGCCAAGACATGTCTTAATTTAAACACTTTTCACACAAGACCCAAGTTCTAGACCGTGGAAGTCCCATCACGTAATAGTTTACATTACTTAATTGGTCACCTTTCTTCTTTTTGAGGGATCACATTTCCCATGTTTGAGTCCTTTTTCACATAAATAGGTTCAACTTAAAAGTTCAAATAATTTTCTGTCCAGAAGACTAAAATGAGGCCCTACACTCAAATGAAAGGTTATTCCTGTATCTATAGACTGCAAAGGTACTTATTTCAGTCATGCTTGAACCTTAAGATATACTATGATGAGTTTTTTGAGACAGATATCTGTACTGCGTATAGATGTTGTGTGGTTGAGGCTGAATAATTTATTATTATTATTATTATTTAATTAGATATAATAATTGTTATTATGTTATTAAGTTATTATTATCATATAGGATGATATGTGAAGATGATGATGATGAATTAGGATGATGACGATGATGATGACGATGATATGATGATGATGATGATTAATGATAGACTATGATTTTGACGACGACACAGGAGTAAGGTGAAACCTCTTGCAAACTTGATAAAGCTCTTAACATATCTACGGTATTCATTGCAAAGCATTTTTGATATGCTTCTAGTATGTAAATCATCTTCTCAAGTTTTAAAAACAAGTTTTAGAAGTTTTAGGATGGCCGTGCTATATGCCAGTTAACTTTTTTCTTTGCACTTTATGGCTAAAACACGGAAGGATGTGACTTTTTGGAGTTATAGACTAGACATTCACATATTGTAATTTCAAGGCAAGAAACAAACTCATTGTTTCAATTTAAGTGCCAGTGCCAAAAGCCCAAATGCCATCATTTCATTTGATAACCATCCCTATTTACGTCATTCGTCACAATATTAATGCTTTCAATCCATTATTAATATCAAAGGTGCTAGATATTATGAACACTATTGATTAACTTGTCAACGTGGCCAATGACATTGATAACTGTTTCCTATTAATATCAAAGACCTATTTTATTTTAATTGTTTCAAAACAGATCCCATAAATCGACTGCTACTGGTAGTGGCACAACCATGCGTAACTACGTATTACATTCATGGGAAACATATTTTTGCCTAGCGGCAAATGATCTTTTCTCATTCATCAAACGCATGTTGTAAATTTAAATTGATGTGTGTAACAATGCCCTTAGATTTAAAAATATGAAATGATCAATTGGTATCTTAAGAACCTTGTGTATTGTATGTACAATGACATGTTTTAAGAACGGCTATGACTACCGTTTTAATATGCGCTCGAGGAGTAAAGGTTGGCAGTCAATGGCAGATATTAATATTTAATTATTTAGTCATTAGCGTATCTAATATGTTGTTAATCATGTTTTATACCGAGTGATCGATGTATCATATTCATACACAATAGTCCGACAATTAGGGGCAATTAGTGTAATAGGGTTTACTCTTTCAACTTCTAGGATAAAATTGATGAACTATCGTCTGGAAAAGAACATGTATGACGTAAAACAAGCACATTACGCACAAATTGAATTGGGCAAATTCAGCTTGAAAATGTATCGGCAATCGTTGCTGCATTTCGAGTAGCAATTTGTCTTTTTAATGTTGCATATTTCTGCAAGTCGTAGTTAGTTTAGTTTGCTCAACTTGTACGGAGAGTCCTAGTCCTATAACTTTATATTGATAAGAACATTCATCAACAATAATATTTATACACTTTATATTGGCCAAGTCAAAAGTGCGAAGAACCAAACTTGATCTGCCCCAAGGTGAAAATGGTAAAGGCACGAACAAAAGGCAGATTCCAGATAACATTATTATTATTATTATTATTATTATTATTATTATTACAGTGTACTCTTTGATACATCTACATAACGACCACACAATCATTAAGCAGAAGTACACCAATCGAGGTCTTGTTCTTTTTGGTTCTCGGCATATCTTGCCAGATACAGAAGACCCGAAAAACCCTCAAACCAGAGAGCGATTGATAGCTGGTCTCTAGAGAGGTTAATAAAATGCTTGATTGCAGATCCGTGATGGAGTCAATGGCAATTCTATTGCTGTCGCCGTATAGACTGACATGATTATTGCCGCAAATAATGCATGTAACAGTCCTTACACCACGGTGTACTTGACAGTTACCAACAAAACTTTGTAACTGCAATTCACATATTTTAGTGTAAACCTGAATGACAAGATTCATGACTGATTTACGTTGGGTTAAATTGACAACATTTGTACATTTGTCTACATTTGAGAACCTAAGAAGGATCTTACTTTCAAACAATACCAAATCGGGAGCTATGGGCAACTATAACCATACTATAATGCTGGACATTGACTTATTGGTATTTAACAACTGATGGTACACAGTAATGTTCCGAGCTGAAGTATTGGTTCCCATGCTTGTTAATAATGTATAATTCAAAGTCTGCCCATGCGCGCTTCAAAAGAACACCTTCACAATACAAGGTACCCGGCAATTTAGCCCCTTCTTAATACTAATAGTTTTTAAATACCATTGCCAAAATAATTGATTTGCCAACTACGATTAGGTCAACTACATGACCAACAGGACAAGACCTCGCTGAGTTCTGAATCTACATAAAGCTATTTCACGTATTCCAATTCCCCAGAATGATGCATTGTAACTACCCGTATCTTTCTGACCACATGGTTTAGATCCTTGTACTATAATCATGACATTACTTCTGCCTTTGACTTGTTAAATGTATTGCTAAGCCTATACCTTGTATCAGTCGCAAAACTTCAAAGGTTGGACACTTATTCATTCACATATTACTGATACCACCAATCAAAACTAGAATCTAACCATCAAAGTTAATAGTGGTAAATACAAATAAAATTGTTACCACTACCTTTGGAATTAAGGTATCCTAGCAATGTACAATTGAGGTTGTTATGGTTAAATAGCCGTAGCCCACGCCTATGCCAGTATGTCAGTGAATTCTTGGTTACCCTTTGCGGTACTGGTAGCGCGATCAAACCAATTGCCGTTTGTCATTTTTGCACCTTCAATGCAAATGTTATTTAGCTTGAAATCTATCATGTCTACGTGCAGAACTATGACCAAAAAATAGCTTTTAGGTATCCTATTAGTGCTTAATAAGGCTAGCATGTGAACACGAGTACTACTAGTAGTACTGCTATCTAAGTGGTTTTTTTTCCAGGGTGTGTTTGACTGCCGTAGTTCCGATATGGTTGCCACGTTTTGGTTGCCAGCGAAACGCATATTGCAGAAAGAAAACATGTTCAAATTAACTATGCAATGGAATATTGACCAAAAGAGAGGAAGATGTAAGAACGGAAAGACTTGTTGTATGAATTATCATGCTTTCCAATATACAAACTTAAGCTTAGCTATATGTACCAAGAACAATTACTGACGTTGACTTTGAGTTGTCGTTTAGACAATAACACAGCGATTATGTGGGTGTTTTGGTACTTAACTTGAATAAAAGTTAAAGTCTTGTAACTACCATGAGATGGTGAATAGTCTGCTGCCTGCATTCCACGGGAAAAAATAGCCACGATTCCATGTGTACGTTTTGAGTTGGAGATGGAGGGGGATTTACTGCCATCCATGATGCACTGGCGAATGCGGGTGAGCTGTATGGTGATGATGGTGTGATGTTGGTGGTGAGTGTTGGGTTTGGCTAGAATCCCTTCAACGCTATGACGTGTGTAGGAAAAAGCTCGAGAGGCTGTTGGTGTGTCTGTTGGGAGGGCGACGAGTCAGGGAGATAGGGAGTTGAGTTGGCGGTGGGATACAACCTGGGGAACACACGGCGACAACAGTTCGGTTCTTTGGTACTGATACAAGGAGATACGGTGAATCTTGTGCCTTGACTAGGCGATACCAGTATTCAACACTGAAGATTAGATTTTCCTTACTTCGTTCTTGCGCTTTCAGGGCAGTCGTGTAGTAGGGGAGAAAGCTCCTGTCGAAAGTAGAGTAGCAACTTGTAACGGTTTCGAAAACGCGGAATTTGTACTTATAGTCAAAGTCGAATTCGACATGACTATGCACAAAGCTACAAAAAAAGTTCAGGAGATAGTAATCACACACAGACACGTGTCTATAGCAAGCACTAGTGTGTAATCAACTCATACAGTAAACACCCAGGGCATGGTCCCAGTGCAATGTGTGTTGTATTACAAGCTTGGTGAACAAGTGGAGAACAAGATCGGTATCACTTGTTGAGACTGTTTTTGTACAAACAGTAAACATGGAAACAGAGATGAGGAAGTCACACCAGTCGGGGATTTACTTCTGGGATCACTGTTGTTGGTTGGCGTGGCCTAAAGAAAAGTGTGCTAATAGATTGGGTGGATGAGTACATCAATAAGAAAGCATGGCGTTACAAGATGACGTTGTATACTAACAGGCGCAACTATCTGGCCATAATCAAGTTTCAGTTGCTATGGCTAACGCTACTTAACCTCGGGCACTTTCTGTCACCGACGCTGGCCCAATAGCAACTCGGCTCTGTCGTGCATGCACCGCCCCCTTAAACAAAATCCACACGCATATATTCCAGCGCTAATAACAATCATACACAATAAAATTTTGGTCAGTGCAAGAGTGGCGTCCAATTTCGTTTGGTATGCATAGCCTGAACTCGCATGTAAGGGTATAGACTTAATCCAATTTTAGGGGCCTATCGATTGGCCAATCTAAATGCAATTATATAGTGTACATTTGTGCAATAGCCACACTAGCCGGTCTTTTTTATTAACCCGTATTACAAGGGAAAAGATTTTTTTTGAGTGCATTGTGGTATAGAAATTTGGTGGGGTGGAACACTTTCTGAATACCCTCGTAAAATTTGTATTCATGAAGATGAAAAAAGTCATTTGCAGTAAGAACACTCCCCTATGAGCGATCAATTACCCTCAGACTAAGAACGGGCTAATTGTGAGGACAAACTATCCGTCATTATTTGTCACGGTATTCAACAAGCAGACAACTTATGTTGTTTATAGGCGCCAGGAACGGTGCGATCAAAGGCGGCCTACGGCTCGCAATGTGAAACAGTTCTCCCTGCGAAGAATAGGCACAGCAAAAAGAGTAACCTGCTACTCTTACAACCCCAAGGATATGAACAAGAAGGTCTGCTTCCCCTTAAATTCGGATTAGAGTAATCTCTCAATCGAGTCCACCTAAATCCTGAAAGCTTTAACACTGTCCCCCATTTCAACCTCTTTCCCAAAAAATACTTAAGACTGTTTCTTTATTTAATTTAAAGGATACGGCTAAAGTTTGACTGGAGTCTATGCAGCACAATCAAGGAACCTGTCAATTCAAACTCTGCTTAATTTACTTGAAGTAACCGGCATTGTCCCCTTTGTTTGCACAGTAAATATATTACACACCGGGGGGTCACGTGCTTTAAGCTTGTACCAATCACTTGGCGATTTGGAGAAGTGTGAAGTGTTCCTTAATCAGTTTATTAAATCGTTTAAACTGATTAGAATCACCTTTGGAAGCCTAATTAAGTTATACGCTTGATTAAATTATATAGTTACTCTTTCGATGTTCACAGAACCGCATTCCTACCGGTCCGAATTTGTTTAAGAGAAGTCCGAAGGCGTACTCTGCTACTTAACCAATTGTTGACAACGGAAGGATATACTATCGATTTTGAACAGGCCAATTGCTGAGTGATAAGTATTGTAAATGTTATATTTTTGACAGGCCTTTAAATTTTAAAACAATTGCGAGATTGTTAAAAATGTCACATCCAAACTTTCCCCAAACCAATGCACGTGGTTATTTTTGTTTTGCTTTGGCCTTTAACAAAGATATTTGAACTTTAGCATGGCCTTTTAACGCTAAACTTGCTTCTAATTTGTTTTGTTTTTTGTCGGTTTGTTTTCCCCTCTTTAACTGACAACAATTTTCCAAATTTTATTGAATTTGACAATTTATTTAGTGTATTAAAAAGCGTCATATATTTGTCTAAATATTAAAATCACTTATAATTTGCCCGTACGTTTACAAGCACCTAAACAAATCGGTGAGTGATAATCCATGGTATAATCTTTTCGGACCTACGTAAATTCGGACTTCGGTAGGGCTATATACCGTTCAGAAATGTCAACTTTTAAGAAAACTCACTTTTTGCACTTTTGTGCCGTAGTTATGCCCCTGAGTGTTGTTGCTTGTATCCAGATGCTCCAGGAGATGTTCGAATACATGTGTCATAATTAACAGAATTCTGCTCTAACGGTGCAGGTGCTGCAACCGATGAAAATGATGTCAATGATAATGATGACGATGTTGTGATGATGACTTTGGTGACGATGATGACAATGATGATGTTGATGATGACCAACGATGGTGACAATGACGACGACAACGACGACGTTAATGACGACGAAGATGATAATCCTGCTGCTTCTGCTGATAATGGCGATGATGATGATGATGATGATGATGATAATGATGATTAGTTAACTTGGCACGGTTGCTTAAATTAAAACAAAAACACAATAGAATCGCAGAGATATGACCTACGCCTACTCGAGGATTAATTGAGCAATATTCCATTCTGATCGGAATATATTATTATTATTATTGCACAACCAGTTCCCTATCCACTAAAGGATGCCAAAAACCAAAGAAAACAAGCAGTACAAAACAAATGTTACCATGATCATTACAATTACGACCTTTAGAGTCCAGGTTTATGCGGGTGCAGATGCAAAAGAGACACAATGCCTAACTTTCCACGCAAAAAGCAAGATGTGGAAAGTTAGGCATTTTGTCTCTTACGCATATGCACCCGCATAAACCTTAAATCTAATGGTCGTTATTGTAATTGTTTCCCCCGATTACAATACACTATTATACTTCTCTCTATGAAATTTACTCTAGGCCTACATTATTAAAGGGGAAAGAACAATAGTGGATCAACATGATGGCAACCCTCAGTTACTTAATTTCTTCTACTTTTTCTGGTTAAATGTTAATATTATCGTGTTGTAAAAATAAGAACAAAGCTTCAAATCGTCACGATTACGGGCGTCCTAATTATGTTGATATGAGTAGACACATGTCGATGTTGAAAGAATCACATTCAAAGAAGAAAATCAAGGCCTACGCGTGACCGACGACCGGTGGGAAAAAAATTAACATTTCATCTCGTACAGTCGTAGAAAGATTTAAAATTTTGTTACCCTGTTTGTCTATTTTACAGCCATCATATTTACGCCCTAGATCTGGTTGAGATACTCATCTAGTGTTGTTGGGCCTCAATTAACTTAACTTCTGTTCATGTTTATTCATAGCGGAGAAATAGGCGTATGTTCACGTCATGCCACTTGTTATTATTGTAGTTTGATGGTGCTGAGCAGATGGTCAACATAATAAAATAATGGTATTAACTCTATTCCTACAAGGCATACAATCAAACAAAAAAATAAAGGTTGAACTATGTCAAGAATCGGCCTAGGCTGGCGGCTGAAATCCTACTGTTGGCCTGATAAAAACCCTGCTTTACTAGTAAAACCAGACTGTTTCGAGTAGCAAGAAATGGTTGACAATTGCCGCTTTCGGCAAAGGGCAGGACCTCATAATCCCGCGTGTTCGAATGCTGTTTTAAAGCCGAAAACTTTGATTGAAAAATATCACCACAAGCGCTTTTTTGTAAAGCCACTGTCTCCAAACTTATACATACACAATTAGGTGATAATTATATCTAATTCTTATTAAATTAACCGCGTTGCTGTAGTTCAAGCTTATAAGCCTTTTGGTATTGCTCCAGAGGTTTTTAAACATGTTCTCAGAGAAAGAAAATTGGTTGACGTGATAGTGACGTGATGACATTATTATTTTTTTTTCGTGTATAGAGAGCCTACTATTTTTTTTTTCATTTTAATAGCAAACGTTATTTTCAAGGCTTATACACATTTCTTTCTCCAAGCAAAGCCTTTAATATGGTTCAATCACCGTACAAAAGCACATTATATAGTATACATAAATATGTCTATACACATTCACATATCTATACACTTACTTTATAGATCAAGGTTTATATACATTTTCCATGTTAACAACATCCACATGCGCTGCCCAAAAGTGTATTTGTCAGATAAGGCTTTAACATGACATAGACTGCAATTTATATATACTGTTTACACGCGTGTGTGTGTGTGTGTGTGTGTGTGTGTGGTGTGTGTGTGTGTGTGGTGTGTGTGTGTGTGTGTGTGTGTGTGTGGGGGGGGGTGACGTAGGGATGTGTGTATGTGTATGCATGTAACACACTCACAACACACATGTCCTCGTTAGGATAGTATACGCTATACACACTGGATTTATACCGTATAACATGTCATACATCACTGAAAAAGACTTGAAAATATAGTATTAGGAGATTAAACACTTTTCTAAACATCATTCTGCACTACATAAACATGTCAAACTATAAACACAAAGTGTTTACAGCGTGCTGCCTAGTTGTCATTTTATAATTTTACTGTGTAAACCCGTTATTTTAGGCCTACAACTTTCACGGTAAAATGACGACAATATTACTGTAAAACATGTTCAATAGCCTTCACAGTATAGCTTTCAAAGTATAGCTTCCAAACTTGAGATTTTGGTACACACTTAGAACCTGTATATTTCTCATCTTAACTGTAAAATATTTAGACATTACGATGCTACAGGCTACAACATGGTACTAGTAGTTTGTACAGTACTCTATGGGATATTGTAATGCACACAATTACTGCTCATGAATATATTACTGCTCACATTAAAATGGTATGTCGGATTCAAGTGAAATTTTCGAAATACAGTATGTTAGCGATGTCCCTTCTATGAATCAGAGAAAAATATATGTTGTAATCGGGTGGTGTACCTTTTAGGCATGGGACGAGGCTATGCATCACGAAATTCCCTGTTGGTTAGAGCCTTTTTAGAGTGTATCACATAAAGCATATAACTTTTCAAGTAATTATGGTAATTAAGTGATTTTGACCAAGTTGTTTTTGAAGCTGCATGTTTGATAAGTTAACTAATTTATCACGAAAAAGTTGAATATTCGATCGACCACTCTCTCAGATATGGGTACATATGCTCGTGAATTGGATCTTACAAAACATGTACCTAGCCCCGTAGCCGTGACACTAACACTTAAGTGAATGGGAGGGGGGGGGGGGGGGCTCCAGGAGCTCTACAAAAATACACTGTCAGTATTCTACCGTTAAAATATGGTGCATCGTAGAAAGTAAATTTACTGTATTTAAGAGATTCTTGAGCATTTTAATGACTTTAACACAAAATATGTGTTTCTTCATACAAACATCGTTAAAACATTGAACTTCTCTTCAATCATAACGGCAAATTCATCTTTAGTTGTTGTTATGAACGGTAGAATACCGGCAGCAGGATTCCGGTATTTTACCGTTAAACAACAGAATTTTTTAACAGTGTGTAAATTCGTTATTTGTGCTGAAAATTATTATTTTTCCAAACGGTATTTTTAAATGTTAAACTTTGAAACATGGGTCAGTCAAATTAGGACAAATGATGCCATTCACAACCGCGATGGCAGACAACACTGTATTTTTGTTTGTTTGATTGTTTATTAATTTGTTATTTTATGTGCGATTTGTTCTTATTGTTCTCTTAAGAGTCAGCTGATTTGCATATTTATGTCTGTTAAAGTCAATAGATATCATGGAGCCATCGTTTTGTGCAAGTTGTGCCTGTTTTGCCGTTCAAAATTATGTAATTTGTATGTACGAGCGTAATGACGACTTGAAATACAAAGCAAGCGAACAATTAATTTTAAATTTATTCATGATATCATGGGATTTTCAATACACGCCATTGATTTTAGGATGTATTCTCTGATCATGCTGATGATCATTTTGGTGTGCTCAGTATGGTTATGATGATGACGTTTTCAGTCGTAGGTGATGTGTTTGAACAGTGTAGGTAGGCCTATGGGGTATACAAGATTGACCTTTGATGACCTTTGACCCCATTCACAACCGCGATTGCAGACGACACATGCGTTCTGTATTTTGTTTGTTTGTTTGTTTGCTTGTATATTTATTTGTTAATTTTACTCAACGTTGGGTAAAATTACCATTGTTTGAACAGTGTATGGGGTGTAACACAGATAAACCTCTGATAAGCTTTGACCCCATTAACAACCGCGATGGCCGCAGTCGACACATGCGTTCGGTGAATTTTGTTTATTTATTTGCTTGCTTATATTTTTTGTGCGACTTGCACTTACTGGCGAGAGTCTGCTGAGTTGCATAATGTATGTCTGTTAAAGTAAATATCCTGGAGCCATAGTTTTGTGCAGTTGTGCCTGTTTTGCTGTTCAAAATTATTAGTCAGAGAGAACGTTCATGTGACCGTACAGTTGAGTATATACACAATTTTTTTGCTGAAAATGATAGATTAGGGTGTGTAGAATAAGAATCTGCCGGGTGCCACCTGGGCATCCTTGGGCATTTTGAGAAATCCAAGATGGTGTCGCCATAAATGATAATTATCTATTCAATCCTATATTATCAAACTATGGAGTTACTAGATATACTATAGGATCCAATGAACAAGGTATGGCACTTGTAAAAAAGGTCATACTTCAAATTCAAAATGGAAGCCAAATCCAATAATTTTCAAATCAGTATGCCCTATAACAGCAAATAACGTGCGATAAAGAATAGACATGAAGTACTAGATTTGTTGTTAGACACAATAAATGTATTTCTGATACTTTTTAAAGTTGCAACATGACGTCAATCAATATAGCAGCCAAAAAACGTGAACATCTTAAAAAAATACTTGACACAAATTTATAAGTATTACAGCCTTCAAATCGAAATCAATGTGTCAATGACATTAGAAATGTACTTTGATCCTAACCAATGTATAAACATACACTTCAATTTGTTTTAAATGCGCCAAAATCGATATAAAACTAATATGGTGCACAGTTGTCAAAATACCATAGGAATTACATTTTTTCACATATATTGAACTCAATTTATAATTTGACACATTTTATATAGCCGGATTACCTGGTTTCACTTGGTTATGATCATAGGTACATTTCAATTGTTCATGATACAATAATTTATACTTTAATTTAGAAATTTGTGTCAAGCATTTTTGGAAGATATTCACGTTTTTTGGCTGCCATATTGATTGACGTCATGTTACAACTTTAAATGTATCATAAATACATTTATTGTGTCTAACAACATAATCTAAGTACTTCATGTTTATTTTTTATCGCAGGTATTGCTGTTATAGGGCATATTTTAAAATTATTAGATTTGGCTTCATCATCATCATCCATCATCATCATCATCATCATCATCATCATCATCATCGACATCATGCAACTAGTAGTATGGATGAATATTCAAAGCAGCGGTATAGATCACTGAATCTGAATAAGGTGTAAGGTGTGCAAATAATATATCATTCAAAGTCGTCATCGAATTCTGTTAATTATGACACATGTATTCGAACATCTCCTGGAGCATCTGGATACAAGCAACAACACTCAGGGGCATAACTACGGGTAAAAGTGAGTTTCTTAAAAGTTGACATTTCTGAACATCGAAAGAGTAACTATATAATTTAATCATGCGTATAACTTAATTAGGCTTCCAAAGGTGATTCTAATCAGTTTAAACGATTTTATAAAACTGATTAAACTGATCATCATCATCATCATCATCATCATCCTTCGACTTCCGTCGAGATCCGTGATACACTTATTCAGGGTTTTCATAAAGTGTTTTATTCCCAAGAGCCTAGTTTGAGTTGAAAATTTTCGCACCAGCACTTACACTTAAGGTTTTGTCAAAACCATATGCTAACTAGTGTTTAGATAGACCATAATAATAAAAGTTCTGAATTGGCATTATCCTGGACTTGTTCTTTACTAAGTTAGTATTATGGGTATGTAAGACTTTACTGGACGGCGGCTTTCTTGTGCAGGCCGCATGAGCTTGGGCTGAGTCAGCTGACTTGGGCTTCAGTTACTTTGGTTGTTTGTTGCAAAGAAAACATTATCATATGGAATGAATAATCATGACAGATTAAAAAGTATGATCTGGATCGACTGAATTTTCAGACTTGGACTTGTGACGTATACATCTAAATCACTTACTTGACTTGGATGACAAATGATTATATGGACTTGGACTGTCTCAACCTTTTTGGACTTTTTGGACTTCTTAGTTGATAGTATGAATGTGTTGTAACATATAGTTACTGAGATGCAATAATCCCTGTTAAGTCCAAAAAGGTTGAGACCGCCCAGCCCCTAAGCCCCTGTCACCGAGTCAAGTAAGTGATTTAGAGGTATACGTCACAAGTACAAGTCTGAAATTCATTCGGGTCCATATATAATGTACTTCATGTAAAGATCTACATTGGTTAAATGCTGTTTTTTAATCTGTCATGAATTATTCATTCCTTATTATTATTTGCAACAAACAGCTAAAGTAACTGAAGCCCAAGTCAGCTGACTCAGCCCAAGCTCATGCGGCCTGCACAAGAATCAATCCAAGTCCAAGTCTTAATTAGAATAATTTAGCTAAAAGGATATAATCATGCCAATTCAGAAAATGTTATTACTATGGTAACATCAACTTAGATTTTAACAAAACCTGTTAGTGTAAGAGTCGGTAGGAAAATTTCAACTCAAAACCTTGCTCCTGGGGAAGAAAAAACTTCGTACACCCCTGCTTACACCTTTAACTATCCCGACACGTATATCTCATGATCACGAAATAATTATGATAGAAAGTTCAAATTATTTTATACGTGTAGTTTCAAATGAAATCTTAGCTGTCCTAACCCTAAACCAAAAAACATTCTAGTCAGCTTAAACCATGTTCACATGCGATAAACAAGGCATAATTGTATTATACCCTTCGCACCTATGTATCATGTACTTTTTTTCCATAAACAAACCTCGAAAGTAGTTTTACGTTTTACAAAACTTTTGCACATGATGCTGTATATCTCAACATCCGGGGGTGGGTACTCGGTGGAAAGGGGTAGGTACATATCGGCGCCGATATGGTTCGCATTTTCATCCCTTACTATAACAATGGGTCATTTTTTGCACCATACACTGTAAAAATATTTTACTCAATGCTGAGTAAAAAGGACACAACTCTTACTGTTGAGTAAAATCTTAGTCATTGTTGGGTAAACCTTAGTCATTGTTGAGTAAAATATACTCAGCTATGTGTAAGGTTTACTCAACTTTGACTAAGATTTTACTCAACATAAAGAGTTGTGACCTTTTGTACTCAATATTTTTGGAGTGTACTACTATATGTTTGGGTTGGAGGTTCAATGCTATTATAATATAAATGGGTCATTTAGTCTAATACTACTATAAAATGTATCTAAAATGTGGACTGTGCTATAAAGATGGGCCATTTTTTGCCATCTATATCAATGGTTCCATATTTTGAGATGTTACCATATTTTTGGACATTACTATATGAATGGGTCATAATTTTGGACAATACTATATGAACGGGTCATATTTCTTAAGCATATGTTTACTCTAAACATGGGTCCATTTTTTCGTTGAAGGCACACCTACCCAATTTAGGTTGAAGTAACCCCCGTCCTTAATATTTAATAGATGTAGGTAATTACGGTAACAAAGGAGGGGTGGAATATGTTACCGAGGAGAGGCCGATGCACTTTTAACATGTTTACTGAGAAAAATAATTCATCCGCCAAAACGTTCCATCTCTGGACATTGTAAAAAGGAGATGACAATGGGGCCCATTTTAATGAGACGGTTTGCACTCCGATGATACTAGTGCCGGGTGTTAGCTTTGCCCACGATGTCGCCATTACAGCTAAACAGAAACACCGCAAATTAAAGGATAACAAGGGGGCTGTTAAACGGTCTTTAAGTGCCAGGGTTCGGCTACTCCCAGACCAAAAAGGATGTCTTCTTTCAGCTCCGATAAGGTGATAACTATTATCACGTTATTTTGTGTGCTCATTGAATATGGCTAAACCTTTTGAGAGCAAATTAAAATGATACCCCTACATTCGTCTGGACTTTGTCACTGAAAATACGACTGGACGCTATAACATTTTCAAAAGTAGTATTTTGATTCCGCTTTGGTAATTGTTCAATTTGGACTTGATTTGGATGATGGGTCTAGTAGAAAGTATTGGAGGAGTATTGAATCTGCATCATGACTTGCTGGCGGATGTTGGGTCTAGAAGATTTGACTAGTTGCAGACTTTTTGAAGGGGAATACCAAGGACAGGTTACGACCATTTTTTAAATATTTCGAACCTCCTCAAACACATACAAATTAAAGGCATTTCCAGTGATCCACCCGAAAGCCTGGGTCAAATATTTAAAATTTGCAGGAGCAACGGCTTATGAGCGAATAATAAAGTTGTAGAATTGCCATACTGTATTTTTACCGAATGCAAATTTACTAAAATTGAAGAAAACAGTAGTATTTTTGCCTTTTTAAACAGGGTGAAATGTTGCAGCAACAGCAGCAGCAGCAATAACATAAACAGCAACTACTACAACAACAGCAACCAAACAACACGACAGTGACTGAATGTGCTGAAAACTGCAACTGGGTATTCAAAGAAATAAGATTGTTTAGAGTAGGCCCTAAATAGTTTTCTACCAATGTGTGTAAAAAACTGTTTTAGTGAAGTAGTTCCTTGGAAGCAGGGAGCAACAAGGGGAGCAACACTCCTAGAAAAGTCAGACAGTCAGACAAACAACAACACGACAGTGGCTGAACTTATGGGCTGAAAACTGCAACTGGGTACTCAATTAAATAAGATTGTTCAGAGTATAGGCCCTAAATAGGTTTCTACCAATGTGTGTAAAAAACTGTTTTAACGGTTCATTGGGAGCAGGGAGCAACACAGCGGGGAGCATCGCTCCTAGAAAAGTCAGACAGTATTAAAGACATCAAATAGATAAGGGAAAATAAAGAAGATGTAACAAGAAAAGCGGGAGGGGGGTAAAGGGTGACGGAGAAAATGTTTCTTTTCGGGGATAAACCCCTTTGAGTTATGTGAGGTAACAATATTACATTGCCTCATAGTTTAGGTGAATAGCTTAATTCAATCTCGGCTCCTGATTGAAAATCACATATTTCCAATACCGCCTAAGTACTAAGAGGATAGGGAAGCCACTCATATGAAAAATTCCACAAATTTGCCGACCATTCGGCAAGTAAGAGAACTTCTGCCCGCACCACAGCACGATAAGTTAAACCCAGCTGGTTTGGAATTGTAACTGTTGCAAATTCTGGAGTTCACGGCAAACAACCCGGGTCAAAGGGAGACTCTCCTGCTAGCAATAGGTATAAGCAAACGGCAGCTGAGCCCCAACTAATCTTGCACTGCTTGTCTTGGTACATGACAAAACCTAGTTAAAGCCTTCCAGCGATACTCGTGCATTGAACTTTAACACATTGTGCAGATCGGCTTCGTCTCTTTGCGTGCACTTTTTTTGGCAAATTGTGTGTATTCTTTCAATCCAATCAAACCCTGATCCGCCAATTGGCTTGCCTTGAAAAACCACCCGTAAAGCTCCGGTACACCAGAAGACCGTCAAAACGCTAAGCTGGGGACCAGTGGAGCCACGAAAAGTCTCCGCTTTCCAGCTTCTGGCGATTACACGGTAGGAGACCAAACCCAATAGACACGAGATTATCGTTTCTTTACATAGAAACACGTTCCAGGTAATCGGTTCATAATAATTGCTGCAGTACCTCACGAGAAATACAAGAAAAATAAAAGAAGAAAAAAAGAAAAAAAAAGTTTTCTAAAATCTAAAAATGGCAACTTAGAAATGGTCGTGGACTTGTCCCACAAAGATGCTTAAGGCCTACCAATTTCGTGGTCATGATGATTTGGCATTTCGTAACCCACCCCATTACTATTTTAGACTTTTAGACCATGTGGCCATTAGGTTACTAACCCATTCGAAAATGCTTGCAATTCTTTCTTTTTACATTTTTTTATATAACATTTTTTTCTGAGCGTTCTTTTCAGAAGGTTACGGTGACTTTGAAGTTCGGTACCAGCAAAACCATTCTTATGAAATGACTCAAAACCAGGTAGTTCTTTTAAAGACATTTTATTCTGCTTTGCGTCGAGAAAATGTATGGGCCCTGTAAGCATAATAGTTACCGCAATCAAAATGGCCCCAAAGTTATGACTTTTGTATTTAAAGACTTGAAAGAAGCGGAATCATACCCGCTCAAAGGATTCGAATTTCTTTTCTTTACTATTATCATGAATTGATTACTATATAGCAAACTTAATTTGCAATAATCGATCATTACGAATGAGGCCAGATTCTTGTCGATATCTAAATAAGGTGTGGACTGTGGCGACAGTCAGATTTGGGACGTGAGATCGACCTCCATCCCCCATGTCCATTTTGTTGAAAATATAGCCGAGAAGCTCATTTCTTGCATTACTTGAAAACATGAAAAGGGCTCCGGGTCGATATGCTATTGATACATTCATCACTTTATTTTAATTGACAAACACAGGTTTATGAATTTTTCAAATTATTAAAGAACATTTTGTTGTCCAGAACGTCGTTGCCCGACTTAACTCGAATAACAATGTTAACTGACAGAAATTGTAACACGATTGTGACATTGATCCCTATAGGCTTAAACATTTAGTCGAAATAGACCATCAATACAACTGAAAATGTGTGAATCTTGCGAATTTTGTTTATTTTTCTCGAGAATATTCCACTGTCTCATGCACAAAAATTGTCTCTAGTGTTAAAAATGCCCACTAATTTGGCTTTCGGTACCTCCACAAAAATTCTACAATTGATCTAAATTGTACACACAACAATGTAAAGTTATACGTGCACGTTACAGTGTACACAAATGTAACGTTGTACATGTGCGATGTACACATATGTAAAATTGTATATGCACAATGTACATAAATGTAACTTGTACATGCACAATGTACATAAATGTAAAATTTTACGTCCAATGTACATAAATGTAACTTGTACATGCACAATGTACATAAATGTAACTTGTACATGCACAATGTACATAAATGTAACTTGTACCTGCAGGATGTACATAAATTTAAATTGCACACCAAAATGTACAAAATTGTAAAATTGTACATGCACAATGTACATAAATGTAACTTGTACATGCACAATGTACATAAATGTAACTTGTACATGCACAATGTACATAAATGTAACTTGTACATGCACAAAGTACACAAATGTAAAATTGCAAATGTACAAATGTACGCAAATGTTAGTGTACATTAACAATTGTATATAAATGTAAACTTGCACATCACAGTGTACATAAATGTGTACACAAAGGTACGGGGCGTCCTAGGCACCCCAAGAAAAATCACTTCCTTGTAAAGCACATGAAACCTCCATCATATTAGGCAAGTAAAAACAAACCAATATTAAAGAAAACAGTAACATGGTTATTAGGCTACCCTTGAAATTATCATATCATATCATCTAATGAGATGTCATATTAGCTGCATTTAAAATTTTAACAAATCCATCTAGACCTGACATAGGCAGCTGATAGGTTTGTACATAGATTGGAAATTTACTAAGTCGTGTTTAAGCGGTCACGGCGTTAAGTTGAGTTTGCTGATGGTGAGTGAAGCGGCTAAACATTATTTTTCTGATGAATCCTACATGATTTAATTACGTTTTGTAAAATATAACTAAGACTCACAGTCCACGTATTCGGTTAGAGTAGTTTTTTTTTTACATAGACAATCTCATTATAGGCCTAATTATCTCGAAAATGAGGCAGCGGATTAGCCAAAGTACAAATTCAATGGCGCAGTGTTGTAGGTTTACTTTGAACAAATGCCTGTCTAAGATATGACTCTCTGTACATGAGACCGGGTTTTCCTTAAATGCAAAAGAGTGAAAATCACTCCCAAAGAGCTGTCTGAGTGACCTATTCTAATTTAGAGTGATTTTGGAGTGAATTTGTCACTCTTGGACGAGTCACTCAGGCAGTTCTTTGAGAGTGACTTTCATTCTTTTACATTTAGAGGGCATGGTTGTTTGCCCAACTTATTTCTAGCTTTAATCAACCTTATACAAATGAAATATTGAATTTAGTCGATTCAAAAATCCCAGCAAGTTGCCCTATCGGGGTTTGAACCGGTGTGAAAGCAACTATAGTCCGGCGGAAACCATAGTCCAGGCTCCATAGACGATAACGGAATAAAGTTTGAAACTAATGTTGCGTGTAGAGTCAACTGAATTGAGTGCCCTATTCCTTACCGTTGTAGCCGGACTGTGATTAGTCTGTGAGTACGTCGGACTATAATTACTTCTACACCGCATCAAAGGGAAATACCCTGGAATGGATCAAGCTTTTCGCTGAGTTAATTCGTGAGCGAGGTTTCGTGGGTAGCCGAGCAGGTTGGTGTATAAGTAATCATAGTCCGGCAGGTATCATAGTCTGGGCTCCATAGACGACAACGGAATAAAGCGTGAAACTAATGTTGCGTGAAGAGTCAACTGAATCGATTGCCCTATTGTTCACCATTGCTGCAGGGACTATGAGACCGGGGGACTATATCTCCTGCCACACCGGCCTAAGACACTGAACCGTCGACAGAGTATAAGATCCATCGAGCGGCCCTGGTTAGAGCCCCGCGAGAGTCGGGTTTCTTGTTCATACTCAAATAGTTTTATAAGGTCATAAATTACATAATCGCGCAGCAGTGATTATGGAATCTCGCTTCGCTCACACACTGCACTGTTAGAAAAAATAACGTTTTATAACGGTAGAATACCTGAATCCCAGCTGCCAGTATTCTACCGTTAAAATAGGGTGCATCGTAGAAAGTAAATTTACTGTATTTAAGAGATTCTTGACAATTTTAATGCCTTTAACACCAAATATGTGTTTTCTTAATATAAACATCGATAAAACATCAAGATTCTCTTCAATCATAACGGCAAATTCACCTTTAGGGTTGTTGTTATTTTACGGTAGAATACCGGCAGCAGGATTCCGGTATTTTACCGTTAAACAACATAAATTTTTAAAAAGTGAACCATTGCTTACAATGTGCAGGTGTATGCAATGCGTGTCCTGTGCTTCATGGTTCGGACAATCATGTAAAGCTGTTGGTCCCGTGTATCGGAGGAGTTCCTGGGCACGTAAAAAGTTGGCAGACCTTATCGAAAAGAGTATGGGGATCATCCCGGGTCTGTTACCTACATTCGTTACTTTAGGTACCAGGGGCCCTTCCAACCTGCATTAGGTCAACATGGCCTTAAGGGTAGGCTAACTTAATCCAGCATGGAAATATCATCATTGAGGCTTCGTCCAGCAATTGACTGACATAGCTGGTTTTGATGAATTCTGTAGACATATGTATACCAATTTATTTTATCAGAAGTAAGTTGGCCACGATGGCTAAAAGTAAAGCCAATTTCACAAATGTTCTGCTCATTGTTTATGCAAACAAGTTCCTGACTCTTTCGTCTTCGGAAGACTTAGAGTGCTTCCAAGTGAATTTGATGTTTTGATAACTAGGCTTACTCTATTGAAATTAATTCATGCAAATAAAATTACATGGTCTTGAACTTCAATCAAGGTGTTTCAGTTACATGTAGGTGTTTGCAAACAGACGCTAATTTTTTGCCGGGTGTATGTGTGTGTGTGGTGGGTCCGGGTCACTTTGATACAATCAGACATATCATAACGACAACTCTCAATTTGATACCAATTGCAGTTGTCATAATGACAATTTTTGTGAACAATTCGGCGCTGATTTGAATAAATGCCTCATAAATAAAATCACAAACTGGCAAATAACCAAGGTTGCGCTTTCTTTGTGCTGTAACAACAGAGTAATTCGCTGATAATGAGCCTATCGAGTTGTGGTGTCGAAAGCTTGGCCAACCGCGACCAGGTACTCGCTGAGCTATGGCTAAAGACCCAAACTACAAAAGAATATTGGCTCCGCGATTCTGTGCTGGCTCGTTCCTTTCGTCTGTTCGTTATGATATGATTCGGCACATGGACAAAGGCAACTGAGGGCCCAACAGAGCAGAAACTGGTGTCTAGTCTACCCTCTAATAATGTCATAATAGACCTATTTACTACATGAAATACTTCTCTATAATTATAATGATGATGATTGAATATTAGGGGAATTCAACTGAACGTATTAGATCTTCATGATTTGGTCTTTGAGAATTATGTTATACCAGAGAAGATGGCTATACTACTTTTTTACTAGTAATCAATGTGTACTGCGTGATCGTGGAATACCTTAATTCACATGGGAACTTTTTACCCACGAGGAAATAAAATGCATAGAAATTAATAATTTAGCAATGAATGTACTAGGTCTACCATGTGATTGGATGATGGATCATATTTAAAATTTAATGTTCATCTATGCTGAGAAGGGACTTCATGAATAAAGGTCTAATTTCCGTTTACATATTAGCACTCAGACTTTGAGCTTTAAGAACGTAATTTGATATATTTAAAAAAATATTAAATAAACAGTTCCTACCCATACAACGAGAACGGAATAGAATAATAATAACTAGCCGATCACCCGGCTTTCGCGATTACCTGGCTTTGGGCGAGATTTTCTTTTTCAAAATACTTACTTGAAAACCGGTTTTCGCGATTACCCGGCTTAATAGCACCCCGAATGCAAACTTGTTGTGCCTTAACCCCAGTTATACCCACCCACCAAATTTGAAGGTTTTACGACCTGTGATGTCCTGCGAGAATAAGGGCGAACAGACAGGCAACAGACAGAGAGACTTAGCCTTCAGATAGATACTCGAAACATTCGTCAACCTGGTCATACAGGTAGCACTTTACTTCGATGCGAAGGTGGTGGAAAGCATAGAAATATCACCATTCATGTGTTGTTAGAGTGACGATTCCGACAAAGATCTCGCATCGCGGAAGCGGGTACCTCGAGCATGCACCCAAAGAAGAGTTTAGGTCTAGATGCAGAACATTACAATATATGACCTACAGTAATCAGACTTTGATGCTTAGAATAAATGTAAATGTCTGTAGGAAATACAGAAATATTCTTTAATTATTTGTCCTCCCAGAATCAAAACATTCGAAAATATAATTAGTAAAATGTTATCAAAAATGTTGTTCGATTACAAAACGGTCGAGTTCAAATGAAACTTTTTCTTGATGTTCTTTAAGGTCTAACTTTTAACACGGTCGAGTTTGTCCAGAATATTCCCTAAACACTATCTTTCCAGTGCAGACCATCATCTGCGATCCCATATTCAATATAGGGTCTGTAAACCTATAAACAAATGCATGCTGATTCAAAAAGAAGTTTACTCATTTTACAAAAAATGTTTTAATTGTAGTTTAGTAGAAAATCTGTAAAGAATTAATTGAAAAACTAATATGTCATTAGAAAGAGCAGTTTATTATTGTCTGAATATAAAAAAAAATAGATTTTTTGAATTTGCTTGTGCAAAACCAGAGTTATAATAATTTGAATAAAACCACCCATTTTCCTGACTGCACACATCTGGGTAACTTGCATTAGTTTCTATTTACACCAAATCAATAATGCGTAAACAAAAGTTAAGAAAGCCTCCATTGGGTGGCAACTTTTATTGTAAAAATGAAAGTTTTACTTTATATCTCATACACGAAATGCATCAATCAAGAGCAAAATTTTAAATTCTGAAAAATGTCAAAAGGTATCGAATTTTGAATCTCACAAGCCTCTAGCACCGTTTCCTCTTGGCAGACTTCTCCTATAACATTATAAGAAACACTTCATTGCATGTTTTACAGTTGAAAAAAAAATCGCAGAAAGAGTTTGCAATGAAAAATATAGTTATATTATAAATTCCTTGATGAGTATAGAAAGATGAACCGCTTAATTATCGTTTGATTTATGATTCTGAAGTATGAATGGAGTACCTAAACTTTCATATTTTACAATAAAAGTTGCAAACCAATGATCTGTCTTGTTACGACACCTCTTATTGAGTTGGGTGTTATGGAAAACGGATGCAAGTTCGGGCCAGATATTAATGTCAGGAATAATTTGGTTGAATTTTATTCAAACGAGTACAACTTAGGTTTGGCATGTGCAAATTTAAAGATTCTTGTTTAAATTTAGATCTCCAGAAATTACTCTTTGCAGTGGTATATTACTTTACAGATAATTCCTTTTAGATTTTTTAATAAACCATGACAAAAAGGCGTAAACTTCTTTTTGAATCAGCCTGTATGTCCATGCCGCCATTGGCAGTACCATTTTTTCAATATTTGGATGCCAATTTAAAGCCGCTACCAGCATACCAGTGACTTTCTGCTTACTTTTTCGCATCCCAAAAATTGATAATTGATAATTTACATCATAATCGTCATTTAAAAGTAGATCAGTGTCGTATTATGTTATTAGGCATCACATATAACCCGAATAATGCAAAGTGATAAAGCGTCTTCTGCTCATGATTATCATGATTATACATATACATTCTTAAGTGTGTACGGACACTGGCATTCGTCGATCATAATTTTGCAGATTTGGGCTTTGTAATATCGTATTCGCTTCTACCATTTACACTGTATAGCACGTAATAAATGCTTGTTCCAAATAGTCCCGGCAAATAGTGCCCAAACCAGATATTTGATGAATTGTATTGTATTCTGGTTACTTGAAGAATCATTCACTGCAGTGCCTGTCTTTAAATATGTGGAATTTGAAATAAAAAATGATCCCTCCTATTTTAGAATAGAGAGAGAGAGAGAGAGAGGGGTCATTTTTATGTTCATCCATGACCATCTATTTTTAGTGTGTCAAATAGAAATAAACCAAAACATTTTGAGACCGCTTCCAAACAAAATGGCATTCCCTTAGATCAATGTGCTTCTCTGACGATATAAGATTCGTTAAGGTGTTAAAAAAGTGTTAAAAATTGAAAAAGAATCGCGAGGTAAGAAGTGTTGCATGATATATTAATTGATTTTATGTTGGCTTGTTATATTTTGCATATTTTTGCATTGGTTGTCACATGAAACTACAGTGACAAAGGTGGGGTCAGTTTAAAAAATAGATTTATTGACCTGTTCTCATATGTAGCAAATTTCAATAGTTCCATTTATAACTAGATTGTTGAAGTTGATTATTATTTTTTTTAATATTACTATAATTACATTCAGTATTCATCATCATCATCATCGGTCGTCCGTGGACGGAATGGAAGAAGCACTGGCTACATGTTCGAACCAGATATCCCTGTCATGCATGATATACTGGATCTCTTGTAGATCTAGATAGAGATCGCTCTTGATGGTGTCAGTATACTGAAGGGGACTTCTGCCTCTGCTTGATTTCCCACCCGGAGGAGCCCAGAAAATCAAATGGGAGATGGGTTGGTCGGTGGTGCGGATGCAGTGTCCAGCAAAACATAAATCATAACAGTATTACCACTCATATTCATAACAGTATTAAAACATTCAGTATTACCCATCTCTATTGTTATAAAAGAACTGTTCACATCTTACTATACATTATTAATATTATTACTTGCATGTGATTTATTTGAGTTTAATATTACCGTTATCCCTTGTATATCACTTTAGTTTCTCTAATACAGTATGTCTTCCTTTCAATCTATTTAATTAATTTCATATTTTTGTATATTTGCTTAAACTCTGTGCTAATCTTTGGTCAGTTGTATGTGCCAAGAGTGCCGCATTTGTGACTGATGAATTATTTGAAATTGAAACTGAAAATAATTTTCCGTCCTTTTGCATATACGTATGAAAAGTTTATTAGAAACACACCTTTGAAACAATGGTATCTATCCAATGATGCGTCCAATTAAATCTAATTAAAGAGTACATAATTACATAAAATATAAGTATAGATATGCCCAAAATATTTACAATGAAACAAAATATGAGAAAGAGTATACAAATAAAAGATAGTATAGGCCTATATGTTATTATATGTTAGGTAAGCAGATGTATTTGTTTATACATGTATAAAACTTGCACGAGCAAAACAACACCAAAACAAGAAGACAAACAAATAAACCTAAAGCCTCTCACACAATAACAATATGTGGAAGGCGAGATCCTTGTTTAATCCATATCACTTCATGGATTATGCTCATTGGAGATCTGAAAGTACCGCAACATGTTTGTGTATCAGTTTTGCATCATTCCCAGTATCACAACCGAATAACCCAAGGCTCTCTTTATTATCCTTGAGTCGTTCTCTAGCCTTCGGACAATTAGAAACATGTCTGGTGTTATGCTTAGGAGCCTATCATTATTGCCAACATCAATAGTTTGATAAGGATAAACATTATAATCCAATTATTATAATAATCAATTTTATGTAGAACATCTTTTGAATTCACATTAGCGAAGTGTTAGGACCCCACATCATGTTCCCAGACTGGGTGTAATTACAAATTAGGCCTGTGCAAGGTCCTTCATAGGCCGGCGCCATCAGAAAACCTTATTGGCCTATATTATCTGCAATTGCTTCGAATTATAAAATGGATCGAGACACATATCACATGAGAAAAGTGGCGACTGACGATATAGAAAATTATTTTTGAGGCTAATTAACAAAAGGATAATTTCCACGGTCCGATTCTTTTAATGGCATTATTTTTTGTGACTGAATTTAACAGTCCAGAAAATCAATTTGTGGTCCAGTAACTTCTGTGCTTGTATTTTTTGGCCTTTTAAAACAGCCAACCTTGATGTCCGTCATTTCTTTTCAACAGTATCAAGTAATTAAGACACAATTATTTATAAATATTATTTCACTTGACTTTGAAATAGAATAATATTTGCAAATAATTGCTTGATTCGCAACTTTGACTGTACTATAGCAACGTAATTTCGATTTGGACCTCGTACACACGCACGCACGCACCCACGCAAGTACGCACGTACACACACACACACACACACACATACACACACACACACACCCACACACACACAGAGCTACATTGTAGGGTTTTTGCTAAAAAATCTCTTAAAAAGACACTTTTTTAGACATTTTTTCAGAAAAATACACTTTTTCAAAACTATATAAGGAAGAATTCAAAACCTATATAGTTTTGAGATTTTTCTCTTAAAATTTTTTTTTTTTTTTTTTTTGTAAAATCACCCCACAGTGTAAAATAACCCCACAATGTTCATTTCTACTTACAAATAACCCCACAATGTTACTCCAGTAAGCACACACCCACACACACACACACACACACACACACACACACTGTTCATAATCTCTGTCTTTAATTATAATAAGAAATATGTAGGTATGAATTCCAAGGTACCATAATATAGGAGCCATGCAAATCTAGATTCAAGTCAAAATTAAAATGAAAATAAGAAAACCGTCTCTAAACATTTGTTTCAAGATGACCAAAAAATCAACAAATTCACATTTTATGAGTGATACAGAAAATGGTGGATCATGGGTTTTGTTGGTTTTCTTACTGCACTGCACCGTTTCCTTTTTTAAAAAAAACTCCACTTAAATATAACTACGACTAACTACGTCCCCTTAACACCCTGGTTGTCTACAACATATTATTTGATATAAATTCATTAAACTCCATCTGATTGGATAAAAGAGTGGTAATTTATAACAGTTACTAACGCAGGCTTTACTACTGCATACTTAATGTTGTTAAAACACACAGAAATACAAATACAAGAGTTCATATTAATGTATATTTGACAACTTTTAGAAACTCTTTTGAAAAACTTTGTCCAGTTAACATGCATTATACGTTCATATTATCAAATGAACTTAATTCCCTAGGTCCTTCCGATTTGATTACATCCATCATAACATACTTATTCAGAATGTAAATAATTATCCTTGAGACCGCACATGCACATAATGTTCGACCATTCCCGTTTAGAGCATCAAGCCCAGAATGTTTTGGTAGCACGAAGAGATACCAATCTCGAACACGTCAACGGGGAAAATTCAGAGAAAAATATAACTTTCACAAATATGAAAGTCTGCGGGGGACCCGTTGTTGCGTGTAGCCACAGGAGAGGGGTTAAGTTACTATTGGGGTCAATTGTTTGAAATGCTTTAATCTAATGTATTAATGCTTCCTTCCAAGATATTTGGGAAAAATAGGCTAAAGCGTATTTTGTTTATCAAGAAAGGTCACACGTTGCAATGCCCAGATTTGTTGTAAAAATATTTTTTTTAAATGTTTAATGACACTGAATCCAAATATGAAAATGCTTTGCCACTTTCGGCATCATCTTGTGGTTATAATGGAAGGGTACAAATTCCTATAGGACTCTATGGGGACGGGGACATTATTATACCCCTCCCTATGACAGGGAAAACCACCCTCATGCAAAATAAACAATCATTTATTTTGAATCAGTATCATTAAATATTTTTTTAAAGAGTTTTACAAAGAGATCTTGGTATTACAATGTTGACATTTCTGGAAAAAAGGACCTTTAGCCTATTTTCCTAAATATCTTAGAAAGGAAGCACCACAATATGTGACCCAATGACTTTTTTACTCCTGGTAAACTAAGGAATAAATTTGAGATAATTTCATTAGATTTAGAGGAGTTCAAACATTGCCCCCTAGTAATTTTACCCCTCTCCTGGGGCTACACGCAACAACGGGTCTCCGCCAGACTTTCATATTGCAAAGTTATATTTTTCTCTGAATTTTTCCCGTATTCAGAGATATTGGTATCCTCGTTCGTCTAACCAAACCTCGGGGCTGACTGTCTAGTTGCACAAGGTCTCTCTTCTCAAACAACGGCGCCAGCCAGCCAGAATTATCGATTTATTAGAACACATTTAAAATTAAAAAACTTTTCGTCGAAAAGACCACCGAATATGCTGTTTAAGGGCTGGTGGATTAAAAGGATTATTTTCACGGCCCATTTCTTCTTTCGGTCTGCTAAGCTACGCGACAAATCCATTTAACCGGTGTAACAAAATCCTTTGAGAAAGACATAACGTACTCTTTTTCTTGAAGTCAAGAATTTTAGGTGAAATTGCTGTAAACAAGTATTTAAAGACACAAACTGTGTCGGGTCGCCACGCATAATTTTACAAAGAAAATAAGAACATTATAAAGCATTTAAAGGAGTAAAATGATTTTCCTTCTAGTTTTAAGTTGCACTTTATTACAGAAACATGTAAAACAGAAATCTCATAACTGATTTAAAGTAGATTTTTAATACATGAGCATAAGATTGCATTAGAACCATCACCTGATCTCCTGTTTGACCTTGACCTTGGTGTGTGACATTTTACCTCACATAGTTGTAAGCTTTACTTAACATAGGTACAAAACCTTCCTGTCATTCATAAGAAAATAGAAAAATGCCCAATGGGCGCAAAAGTTGTTAAAACGAATCCCACCTCAAGTTTATAAGCTTTAAAACTGAATCCCCAAGTTATAAAAGGCTTTAATTTAACATAGGTTACACCTTCCTGTCATTTCAATAAAGAATAGAAAAAACGCCCAATTGGGCGCAAAATGTGTTAAAACTGAATCCCCAAGTTCATAGCTTAATTTACATAGGGTTACACCTTCCCGTCATTTAATAAAGAAGATAGAAAAAAAACGCCCAATGGGCGCAAAATGTGTTAACACTGAATCCCCAAGTTATAAGCTTTAATTTAACATAGGTTACCCTTCCTGTCATTTCAATAAAGAAAATAGAAAAAACTCCATTGTGCGAAAATGTTTTAAAAACGTTTTTTTTTTTTTTTTTAAAGCTTAAAATTTAAAACATAGGTTCCAACTTCTTTTCATTTTCATTCAAATAAAGGAATATAAAAAACGACCATTGGGCGCAAAATGTGTTAAAAAAACTGACTCCCCAAGTTATAGCTTTATTTTAACATGGTTCCCCTTCCTGTCAGTTCAACTAACGAACCATAGAAAAAACGCCCATGTGCGCAAAATGTGTAAAAAAACTGCACTCCCCAAGTTATAAGCTTAATTTTAACATATGTTACACCTTCCTGTCAGTTCAAATAAAGAAAATGAAACACGCCCAATTGGGCGCAAAATGTGTTAAAATTGATCCCCAAGTTATAAGCTTTAATTTAACATAGCTTACAACTTCTTCCTGTCATTTCCAATCAAGAAAAATAGGAACAACGCCCAATTGGGCGCTAAATGGTTCCAAACTGAATACCCAAGTTGTAAGCTTTAATTTAACCTGGTTATTGCCTTCCTGTCATTTCAAATAAAGAAAAATAGAACAAAAACACACCCATTGGGCGCAAAATGTTTAAAACTGAATCCCCAAGTTTATAAGCTTTAATTTAACATAGGTTACACACCTTCCTGTCATTTCAAATAAAGAAAATAGAAAAAACGCCCATTGGGCGCAAAATGTGTTAATCTGAAATCCCAAGTTATAAGCTTTAATTTAACATAGGTTACATCTCCTGTCATTTCAATAATGAAATAGGGAACACGGCCCAATTGGGCGCTAACGTGTTCAACAAACTGAATCCCCAAGTGATAAGCTTTAATTTAACATAGCTTACAACTCTCCTGGTCATTTCAATAAAGAAAAAATGAAAAAACCCCAATTTGGGCGCAAAATGTGTTAAAACGAATCCCCACGTTATAATCTTTAATTGAACATAGGTTACACTTCCTGTCATTTTAAATAACGAAAAAAAAACGCCCAATTGGCGCAAAATGTGTTAAACTGAAATCCCTAGTTTCTAAGCTTTAATTTAAATAGGTTACACCTTCCTTTGTCATTTCAAATAAGAAAATAGTTAAAAAACGCCCACTTGGGCGCAAATGTTTTAATCTGAACCCCAAGTTATAAGTTTACTTTAACATAGGTTACCTCTTCCTGTCATTTCAATAAAGAAACTAGGGAAACGCCCAATTGGGCGCTAAATTTGTTAAACTGAATCGCCCAAGTTATAAAGCTTTTAATTTAACCCTAGGTTTACACTTCCTGTCTTTTTCAATAAAGAAAATAGAAAAAACGCCCAATTGGCGCAAAATGTGTTAAAATAACAACGAATCCTCCCGCAGTTATAAGCTTTAATTTAACATAGGTTACACCTTCCTGTCATTTTAAATAAAGAAAATAGCAAAACGCCCAATTGGGCGCAAAATGTGTTAAAACTGACTCCCTACGTTAAGCTTTAATTTAACATAGCTTACAACTTCTGTCATTTCAAATAATAAAAAGAAAAAACGCCCAATTGGGCGCAAAATGGTTAAAATTGAATCCCCAAAGTAAAGGCCTTTATTTAACGAGGTTACAACTTCCCTGGTCCTTTTCAAATAAAGAAAATAGAAAAACGCCAATTGGGCGAAAATGTTGTCAAAACTGATCCCCAAGTTATAAGCTTTAATTTAACATAGGTGACACCTTCCTGTCCATTTCAAATAAAGAAAATGAAAAACGCCAATTTGGTCGCAAAATGTGGTTAAAGAAAAACTGAATCCCCAAGTTATAAGCTTTAATTAACATAGGTTTTACACCTTCCTGTCATTTCAATACAGAAAATAGAAAAAACGCCCAATGGGCGCAAAATGTGTTAAAAAAACTTGAATCCCTTCCCCAGTTATAACTTTAAATTTTTAAACATAGGTTACTTACACCTTCCTGTCATTTCAAATAAGAAAATAGAAAAAAAACGCCCATTGGGCGCAAAATGTTTAAAACTGAATCCTCAAGTTTTAAGCTTTATTTAATGTAGGGGTTACACCTTCCTGCTTTTCAATAAAGATGTTACCTAAAACTTCGTCTTAAATAACATCAACACAATACATGTTAAAAGTTTCAATCATTACGTAGTATAACTCTACGTGGGCTGATCATTTTCTTACTTATAACTCTCCTATTTGTTACTCACCCTTTATCTATCCCTGCAACGTTTTAACCAAACTCCCATCAAAAAGCCAGTCTTGGCAGAGACTAAAATCAAAGAAATGCTTTTTTAAGGCCATTTAAAACATGCAATGATGTTATTCTTTGTCTGAAATTGCATCGCATTACACACCCAACACTAAAACTCCAAAATTAATAGTAGTACGTAGATCATTTTCATAAAATTAATGAAATTAATGAAATGACCTTCAGCTATAGAAATAGACTCCTTCGCAATTTTGAGAGCAGTGGTTTCTATAGCGACCCGACAAAAATGGTTTCTTACTGAACCGTCGTCCTCCGGAGCTATTTTTGTAACACGTCCTCGAAGAAGGGGTGGTTGCCACCAATTCTAATTTCCTCAAAACATCATTCCAATGATATTTTCGAATTGAATGTTTGTATCTGTTCAATTATCCAATTATTGTGCATAGAAATTTGCTTCATATAATATAACATGACGTCATAAGCAATAATAAAAATGACAAGAAAATCATCGTTTAGGAGAAATCTGCATTTATTCACTTAACAGTAACTTTTTCCAAATATGCTACAAACATGTTTTTATCTATAAATGAATTAAATGTCAAGTACAACAATTCTGAAATGTTTGGTGTGACATTTAGGCGATATTAAGTTAGAAAATAATGAGCTTTTCACAATGTTGGAGTTTCACTTGAACCACCTAACCCAGAGGGTGTTTTGAATCAATCCCATGATGCATAGCAATGTGCCTATACCGTACTGTACTAAACACATGTCAGTACTTAAGGATAAAAAGTGTTCCAAAAGTTTAAGAACCACAAGACATTTCATAATTATGCAAAAAATTCCCTAAGTACTAACGCTTTATGGGCTAAAATGAGCGTTAATTAAAGTCTGGGTTTTTATGTGTTAAGAATAGGATTTGTATGTGATCACATGACCCTATTGAGGTGAAATTTCCCAAAACTGGTGCATTGTGGGATTGACTCAAAACACCCTCTGCACCTAACCCATAACTTTGAGAACTTTGTGAACTTTGTGAAATATTACATGGAACCCTTTAATTACGTGAAAATAAAATAAAAATACAACGGGGAAGGCGGTTGGTAACAATCCCCTTCGGAGGACGAGGGCAAATAATATGTATATGATGGTTATGATTGCCAACAACAACAACAATAATAAAATAACATTTAATTATCATGATATTTTATAGCGATCAAACACAGATAAGTCTGGGATCAGAATGCTTTACAATAAACAATTCAGGGAAATAAATTTTATACAGAGAAGATAAAAAACATCTACTTTTGAAATAGAGATGTTTAGAAGGACCAATTTACATATATTTAGCACAAACATTCTAATGTACCTTCTTGTATTTTTTGTGGGGATTTGCCATAGGTTTGTATAGCAATGGCCCGCAGTTGCTCAATGGTGAAATTGCCTCTTTTCAGCACATAAAAGAATAATTATTTCAAGTTTCTGATTATATAATTATTTTTTATTTCATGCATATGAACATACACAAGCAGAAAAATCTTTATGGCAACAGGGTTTGCTAATTTATATATTTAAAATTACACTCCCGTTGGTGCCTAGGGGGATTCCTTGGGACCGAAGCTAATTATCTCATTAACGGGCCATTTAAAAAAAAAGAAGCGCATCGGTAAGTTAGTCAATTACAAAAAAAAATAAAGTTCAAAAATCTTATTCACAAGTGAGAAATTGCCGAAAAACAAATATTGGGTACCATGGACCCCCACCTTTAGGCACTTTAGTGTTAAGACATTACGTCTTAAGACGCTAAAGATGGGGTATGGCGGTATATAATTAGGAAATTATTCCGAAGCACACGACTGGTGTGGCAGGAAATATGGTCCTCCGGACTCATAGTCCACCTACATCGGTGAAGAATAGAGCACTCGATTCTTCACGCAACATTAGTTTCAGGCTTTATTTCGTTGTCGTCTCTGTGACACCGGGCGGATCTTCTTTTACACCGGTGTAAAAGGATATATGGTTCCGGCCGGAGCCATAGTCCGGGCTTAGACGACAACGGAAGAAAGCGAGAAACCATGGGCGTACTAAAACGATTACGTCCGTGGTGTGACGCGTTTATTTTACGCTCGACCGTAATTTTGGATGCCCAGTCAAAAACGACAATGACTTTTTTTTCAATGCAGCCATTTTGGAACAAGAACAAATTCACAGGTTCATGCTTCCCTAATATATGAGCGATAAAGTTTGTATTCCTTAAATTTTGTTTACTTGAACAGAAGGTGTGGATTACGCGTTTAATTCTTGATTGGACAAGAAACAGATGCTTGTAGTATTTTTGGCGGTTTTTTTTTTGCAAACAAAGGCCATTTACCACAAACGCAAAGTACCCATTCTGTGTTTACTGTCTATAAAGGTATAATGGTTTAGGAAACAATTCTTGAGTTTATACATGTATGGACCGTGAGTTGTGATTAGCATGATTAGCCATCACCGAATCAGAGGACGCAGGGTCCGATAATCATGCAGAACCGTTAATTAAAAGTGATTGATGACACTCCAAAGAGCTTAACTAACCATGCT
>JAMKCH010005239.1:0-31983 GCA_023653785.1 Ophioderma brevispina | reverse complement strand
TGAGTCCTTTACCTTTGAATCACACCAGAAACGACATTTTCTTTTGAAGTGACATGAGGTATTTCGAATTTATTTTGAAATTTGCATTTTAATCTTTGAAATTTTCTAGTTACTTTTTGAAGAAAATGTGTATAACTGTCAATTTTGGACGAAACTAATTTTAAGTTAGATCAGGTCTAACTTTAAAACTGGTGTAACTTTTTGTGCACACGGACCTAAGTTTTTGAACCACCCATCTATATACCTCCTTTTATATACCTGTGCTAATATCGTCTTGCGACTCATGAATAGTTCCCATATCAGGGGAGGATTTTTGACAAAAGGGTACAAAATGGCGTGAATCTTGAGGTCGAATCGGATACGAGAAAACGAACTGTTAAATGGTATTTTAAACCATTCTGGCAGCACTATTTTCACTCTTGTGGTTTGCATACATTCTTTACACCTGATTGACCCCTGGAAATATATTTATAACAAAAATGCAACCCTTTCATATGCCAAATTTTCAAGAAAAATGGTCCGATTAATATATCAGGGGGCTGAAAATTAGACACCCCCGGGTATAGACTACTGCACAGTCTATAAATACAAAGATGCGGTACACACATGGATTTACATGTAAATAATTATCATACGGAATATTACCGGTTTTTGTTTTCAGTACTTTGCTCTCGTCTTGGTGGTAGTCATTGTGGAAGTTGTGGCAGCAATTCTAGCCTTTGTTTTCCAAGATGACGTAAGTGCAAACCAAAATATGAGTTTGGTAATATTCGTTGGTTACCCTTCAGTTGGGTAACTATAACACTCAGATAATTATTATTATTATTATTATACTAATAGTGGTTTAAGGGGAAATTCTGTTGTGTTATGCACGAAAGTTGATTATTATTATTATTATTATTAATTTAAAGTTAGACAAGCTACACCTAACTTCATGGAGGTTACCTTTTATTGTTTGTTGGTAAGGCCAAAAAAAATGTTGTATTGGCCCTACCCTAATTTTGTACCCTGTACAAAAGTATCTACCCTAATTTTTTTATTGATTTTCAAAAATCTTATTTTTTTCAAGTTGTTTTTACCCTGATTTTTAACCGATTTTCTCAATATTTTTTGTGTTTTTTGTGTTCTGGTGTAACTTTGGCAACTTCTCTTAAAGATTTTCAATAATAAGAGTCAAAAGTATCAATATTAATAACATTACATAGTGTTACGGTCACCTTGGCCAAGGCCAAAACCACCTCTAAACTACGGATTCAAACTCCTGAATAACTAGACAATACACTGTGAACTTGATTACAAATTTTAAAACAAAGTATTTATTTCAATTGTGTGTTTAAATCAATCTCAATCAACATCAATTAGGTATCAATAATCAAAGATTAATCTATAATAAAGTTGTTAATTAATGAACTACTAAACTTACTACATGGTGTGTGCCGCGACGCGAGCTGCAGCAAGATTACTATTAAGACGCAGAACTTGCAAAGAGTCCTGGCGAATATTCCAGAGCAAACTTCACTTTCCAATAGTGGGACGTGTCCACGGACGACTTGTCCTTACTGAAGAAAATCAGCTCCTAATGACTCCCGAAGTTCGGAGGTCGACTAAATATAAAGTCCAAAAGTGCTGTAGCTTGTCTATCCTTGGATAACTCAGAGGCCACGGAATACAAAACCGAAGACGGCTACACAGTCGGACGAAACTACTGGAGCTGAGACTACTATGACAATGTCCACTACAGAAGACTATATTTGACTGCGATTACTGTCGCTGTCAACTTGAAGCAACTAGGTGTCACTATACTCTGCTAATAACTTGGAGTAAGATGTTATGAAACTCTACTAATAACTTGGAGTAAGATGTTGTAATCCTCTGCCTCATCTTCTCTCACCAGGGCTTTATATATCCTCTCAAACAATTCTAGAAGGATCTAGTCCTCTCTATATGAGTCATGTACTAAATATAGTCCATTACATCATAAGTCTGGAAATGTACTGCATAGATTTGGGATCTCACAGCAGCTACTCACTGACTGTGTAATTATACAGCAGTGCGCCACCTATGGTCAGACTCTTATTACCTTGGGTTGATCTCCTAGACTCCAGAACTTTCTAATGAAATCACTAAGGTTCTAGACGCTTCTCCGGTTTTCTGTTTTCTTCTGAGATCTTCTGTTTCATTCTATTTGCTTCACACACACCAGTTATGCACACAAACCAGGTATATTTTATATTATATTACTTAGACTAATTTATAATATTTTATGTGCTAATTTATGACTTAATCTTGCTCAAAGTGAAATAAATCATTGCTAATTCTTGGGTCTGTAACAATAGACTATGTGTGATGATTTGATGTAGTAATGCATTATTAAAAAAAATAAATATATAAAAAAAAATAAAAATCCGCCCGCCCTACCCTATTTTGTACTGGCCCGTTACTCCAATACAACAATTTTTTGGGCCTAAGAGAGTTTTGATGGTAGCTGGCTTGTGATATTGGGCATGCGCGTAACGCAGCGAGATGTACTCTGTACGGACGTAAATAGTGCTTGAGGTTCCGAACCTCCCTGTTGTCTAAACTAAAGTGACCTCGCATTGAGTATTGGAATATATAGATGGGTTTGATGGCGAGTCCTTTGTCGTTGATGATGTGAAGACTCTATCTGAAGATGTAATCAACCACTATTACAAAGAGTAGTTGTTCCAGTAGTTGTTAGGAACTCCTTTGTGGGCCCGTCCATTGTCTGCACAAAGCAAGATGGGTTATGGCAATTGCTTTGACAGTCTCGTCTGGGAAACCATAGCCTTGTTCAAGGCAGTCTGAATCTGAATATCGCAAGCGAACTACCGTAAAGCAATAGTAATTTTGACCAAACGCATTGTCAACAGTTGAAATCATAGTCATAGCAAAGTATCCGAATGCCAACACAGGTGTCTGCGGTTTAGCTCGCCAGCTTGGTCAGACAGCCTTGTACAGATAGTACTACCGGTTTTTATGTATTTCAAGATTTTTTTTTTCGTGATTGCGAAAATTTCTGCGGGGGGGGGGTTGCTTTTCAATATATGGGCGTTTATGAGTTATTTGAATATATGTGGCCAATCAATGACGCTCTATTCCTTACTGACTTGTACGGGCGACGTTGTTGCCCAATGAGTACGAGCTATCGTGTGTCATTTGTACTGGGCAGTTACGTAAGTTGGTAGGACCATCAGATTGTATTAAAGAGACATGAGGAGATTTCCAGAAAGAAGCGCCCTCAATTTTTTTCGAACCCGGGTTTTTTGCATATTTGGAATGCTTTCCATTGTATTAGATCACACCTGAAGTGAATAAACCGAATACGCCGTCTTTATGTAATAATATGATGATTTAGTACTTTCTGTCGTGCACGACAGAAAGTCAAAGCACGGTGTTCTATGGGGACAATTACGATAGTCAGGCAAGTTCAAAACAAGGTTTGCTGTTTTCTTTTGTACTTGTTTGTCCGATAAACCTTCGAAACGTTCTTGGTAGGTGGTCTACAATCGATCCTGTGCAATTTGAGAGAAATTCGTATCCTAAAAAAATCTCCTCATGTCACTTTAAATACAGAATGAACAAGACGCTCGGCTCGGGTGTCTCGAAACATCAGACCTCGAAACAACAGACCTCAGACCTCGAAACATCAGACCCGGAAGTAAATTCACTTCCGGGTCTGATGTTTCGAGGTCTGATGTTTCGAGACACCCGGGGGGGATGCCTCCAAACAACAGACCTCGAAACAACAGACCTCAGACCCGGAAGTGATTTTTTTTTTTGCCGAAGTCAACATTTTACTTCCGGGTCTGATGTTTCGAGACACCTTCGAGACATCCCCCCGGGTGTCTCGAAACATCAGCCCTGAATTTACTTCCGGGTCTGATGTTTCGAGGTCTGGGGTCTGTTGTTTCGAGGTCTGATGTTTCGAGACACCCCGCTCGGCTCCGCCTTTTCTTTTTGGCCTAATATACTCATACATACTCATATCTTTGTTTGTACGTAAACGGCAATAGTGCATGCTGCAGAACAAACGATAAATAAGAAAGTAAATGGTAAATGTTCTCCCTTAATCTCGAAAAGCAGGCCAAGCCAGGCAAAATTTTGCAGTAAATGTAGATGAAGGCATTCATATGATATTAGTCATATAATAATTTTACAAGACACCTGTCAAATGTAGCTCTTTAAACATGGCAAAAATAACTGCTTAATGTGACAGGAGGAGATTTTTTAGGATACGAATATCTCTCAAATTGCACAGAATCGATTGTAGACCACCTACCAAGAATGTTCCGAAGGTTTATTGGACAAACAAGTACAAAAGAAAACAGCAAATCTTGTTTTGAACTTACCTGACTATCGTGATTGTCCCCATGCACACCGTGCTTTGACTTTCTGTCGTGCACGACAGAAAGTACGAAATCATCATATTATTACATAAAGACGGCGTATTCGGCTTATTCATTTCAGGTGTGATCTAATACATTGGAAAGCATTCCAAATATGCAAAAAACCCGGGATCGAAAAAAATTGGGGGCGCTTCTTTCTGGAAATCTCCTCATGTCTCTTTAACCATTTTTGCCTTGTCTTGTTTTTTGTGTCACCTTGTTTGTGTCTTATTTTTGGTGTCGTTAAAAAGGGGTAACATTTGCCTGTAATATCCTCATACTTTGATGAATTTAAACCAAACTTGGGTCACAGGTGCAACATGGCATCCCTCATTTGTTGACGAGGTCAAAGGTCACATGCCAAGGTTAAAGGTCATGTGAGGTCAAGTTGTAAAATAGGCTGAAAATGTAAAATTGACCTCATTTGAAACGTTGAAGTTCAATTGGAACCAAACTTGAATCATAGGTGCAACATCGGATCCCTCATTTATTGATGAGGTTAAAGGTCACATACTAAGGTCAAAGGTCAAGTTGTAAGATTGACCTCATTTGAAAAGTTGAAGTTCAATAGGAACCAAACTTGATTTATGGAGTTTACATGTAAACCCTCATTTGTTTATGAGGTCTGATGTATTTTTTTAGTCTTTTGTTTGTTTACAACGTGTTTGTCTTGGAGGTTTGAAAATCTTAAAGATGCGCGGTCAACTCTAAAATATCATATACTGATACTCATTATTTTTGTATTTATATCTAAATATTTTCTACTATTAAAGCTCAAGAAGGCGATTGAAGGAACTGTAACAGATACAATAAAAGAGGATTACGGGGAGGAAAATCAAAAAGTGGCCACCGAATCAGTTGATGCTTTGCAGAAAGACGTAAGTACAACAAAGTATCGTGTGAATATAAATTTTACAAAGTAAATATTTATATGAAGGCATTTCCTTCCTAGTCTCGTGATAATAGACAATTTCATTTCTTTGGTGTCTATTTTTAAGAACATTCCTCAAATAGTAATGAACGTGCAACACCTCAAACGCACCAAAATGACCGAGTAATGACTGCAGTCTAACTGTCCCACGCTTGAATTCTCTTGGAGCGGTTGTAAATTCTTGGAAGATATCTGACCCGCTTCTGTTTAGTTTTTCCAGAGCTTTGAAGTTTTGGGCCCAAACTCTGGGTTTGGTTTCAAGGTCATCTTGGGAATTCAAATTCCACCTATAACGGTAAAGAATAGGGCACTCGATTCAGTTGACTCTTCACACAAGTTTCACAAAATCTGAGCATTGGATAATGTTTTACCCTAGGATGACCTTGAACCTTATCAGGGTTGTAGCCGTGTAACTAAAGTTCGGAACATAGAGAAACTATACATTTTTAATCCTTATAATGAGACAAATATATTGGTTTACATTTTAAAAATTTGACTATTTCAAATTTACCCCTGTACTAATTTTACCCCCTTATTTTACAATGTTCCCCCACGTTTTCTAGAGTTTGGATCCAAAAATTTTGATTCAACATCCTTCAAACTATAGAAAACACCTTGAAACCTTCTTCCACAAACTTTGTAACGTTTCGGACAGAGTGAGGACAATTAGCCAGTCATTACTGTCATTGCTATGACGTCAGTCTATTCAATAAACTGCAGATTAATTTCACGAATTGACACTTTTCTGTAAACTGTAGATTCATACAGAAAAGTGTCCATTCGTAAAACATAATCTACAGTTTGTTAAACTAGACTAAACTATCAGGACAATGGCAAAGTTGCATTACATGTGTACAAAAACAACAGAAACGTAACCTAACATACACATCAAGCAACATTTTGGAACAATTAACACATTTATTCTTCAATAGTATTACATGCTTAATTGTGTGCAACATTTTTTTTTCTTTTATCTTTTTAATGGAAAAATCAGTTGGTCCGTAATTTTGTAAGGTCATAAGCGAGGATTTCGTTCTGGAAGTTCGGGAAGAAAGTTTAAATATGTTTATCTATAGTTTGAAGCGTGCTGAATCAGAATTTTTGGATCCAACCTCTGGGAAATGTGGGAAACATTGTAAAATAAGGGGGTAAAATTAGTACAAGGGTTAAATTGAACTCAAGCCCAATTATGTTTACCTATACACAGGGCCGTACGCAGGATTTTTTTACGGGGGGTGCGGGTCTTCGAAAACGTGGACTTTTTTTTTGGAAAAATGGACCTAACTCCCCTAAAATGGACCATTTTTGGACGTTTTGAACATCTCATCACCAAAAAGTGGACTTTTTCGTCCTATTTTTCTCTTAATTTTGGACCTCCTTTTGATCAAAAAAATAGCGCAAAAAAGTGGACTTTTTCGTCATAATTTTCTCTTAATTTTGGACCGTTTATCAAAAAAATAGGCCCAAATAAGTGGACTTTTTTCCATTTTGTGGAATTTGGGGGGGGGGGGTGCGACCGCACCCCCGCACCCCCCTGCGTACGGGCCTGCCTATACATGTACACCAAATTATTTGTCTCATTATAAGGATTAAGAAAAGATATACGTTGTCTAAGTTCTGACCTACAGTTACACGGCTACAGTCCTGAAAAGGTTCAAGGTCATGCTGGGAAAAAAATCCAATACTCAAATTTTGTTGAAACTGGTGTGAAATCATTGCTCTGGTCATACTGAAACAGAAAATGCATTTACTCTCTTTGGGTGACAGCTCTGTGTGCAATTTTGAGGTCAAGTTATGGTGGGCGCGGAACACTAAATCACTCCACGTTTTGTGTAATGGTGGGTAGTTCCGGTAAAAACATAAGATCGACTCTAAGCAAATTATTGTTGATTGTTAAATGTTAATACGAAAATGAATATTGTAGACAATGATCAATACTTGGAATATCGGTAAATAAAGAAATTTGAAACTGGCAAGAAATTAGGCCTTCGGAAGTACCCCATGCTCGGATGCCGCAATGCTCGTATCTCAAAATCTACCCTGTCCTGTATTGGTATCAAATGACCAAGATTTTTGAAAATTTCTATCTTTATTTGATATAGAAATCCAATAATATTCTACGTGTGGTCGAAAAACGAACTAAAATTAAGCTATTTTAACGTGTATTTCAATGACAGGATTATTTGGTGGTGTGCGCCCTGGTGACCTCTACAGACCAGACCCTTGTTACATTTTGCCCACTAATTATACAACCAAATACCAAACGTTGCAAAATAAGGCCAGATGAATAATTTGACACCAGTTTCAACAAAATCGAAGATTTGGGGAATGCATAGTTTTGTTGATTTGAGCTAAATTTTTACAACAAAAAAAAGAACTTTACACAATAAAAACAAATTTAATCAAACAAAAAGTACAAAGTGATGCCCGATGTAATACGTAATAAATAATGAAGTCCATATTATTTAATATGTTTAAAACTTAAGCAAGGCTAATACAAGAGTAAACAAATCAAAATGTCACACTTTAACTGTGAGACATTGTTAAACCCTGTCATTACGGAAATGATTGTAAATAATAATTAAAGAATAATCCCCTTGTGCTTCAGTTCTCTGTTGACAGGCATAATTCCTCATACTTTGAAGCATTCTATCATTATCCCTGTGCTTAAGACGATATATGCTATAGACCAGTTGCCAATATTAAATTCATTGCTAATTTTTTTGAGAAGGCAGCATCACGTCAGGTAATACAGCATGTTGGCGATCATGATCTTGGTGAGCCATTGATTGAAATCTGCATACAAATATCACCATTCCAATGAGACAACCCTTCTCCAGGTTAGAAATTACCTTAAAGGTTTGGATACTAATAAGGCTGTCTTGCTTGTATTGCTTGACTTGAGTGCAGTGGCGGATTTAAGAGTCAGCACTGTCAGCAGCTGCTGACAGCCCCCCCCCCTAAAATATTGCTCTCAAGGCCCCTTCGGACACACCTTAGTCGCACTAAAGTGTGATATTGCGTTGCCTTCTTGACGCTAAAGGGGCCCATCTTAAGCTGCTGACAGGGCCCTTTTCCTTAAATCCGCCACTGCTTGAGTGCTGCCATCGATACCATTGACTATGATATTTTGATATGAAGGCTTGAAACCAGTTTTTGGTAGTGTGCTTCCTATTGTGTTATCTATTGTTTACTGCACGCATCTTTTACACCATACAACCTCGTCTACAAGGTCACAGTTTATTCCGCGAATTCCGTACATGTTAACATGGTAGCTATAGTGCTGCAGCACCAACTAGTTTAGGAGCTAGACTGGTACCGGGCCCGGAATAATAACATTTGTTGTCATAGCTAAAATTTACCGTAGGGATGTGGAGTTCCTTAAAACAGGTTGATACTGAAATTAAAAGTGATGGCATTTGCTACGACGGCCATTTTCAAAATGGATCCATCTTGAAGGCACAAGCTAGTCCTTAAACAGACAATCTTCTGCATTTTATGCACAATTTTGAATGAAACACACAAATTGAGTTTTGTAACACGTATATTTTAATAAAGATCTAATGGCCAGGCATCAATCATAAGGATCAACCTTTATTGTGAAACAAAAGACCTTCAGTTTTCATGTTATTTTTTCTGATCACATCTGGTATTATTTTGAAGTAGAAATCACATTGCAATGGACCAGCCAAGCTTCAGTTTACCATACTTCCCGTTTAAAGGGAACTTCTATCTAGTGCAAAGGCCAAACACTATTGTGTATAATACCCCTGTCATACCTTTCTGTAACACAAGGTTGTGCTGTTTACCACTCATAATATTAGTCCTGCATACATAGTTCCATGCTACAGTGTTACAATATACATACAAACATGTATTCTGTACCACAATTGTAATTAATAATTGGAAGGATTATTTTGGAATATTAATGAGCTAAGAAGTCTTCTTTCTACAGTTTTTATTTTGTCAAGCAAAATTTTTGCAATCTGACCAACCAATCAGAAAAAACTGTTACATGCTAACCGTTAGGTTAGGACTAGTCTCATATATTGCAAGCAGGGAATGTCCCTATCACTAGTGGTGCAAGTCGGGTATGTTATATCACTGACCATGGCCATGGATGGAAATATGAGACTCTTAACTCAAGACGGATCAGTACCAGCTGAAAGTACACAAAGATGAGCTGTGTACACACAATTAGGAACTGAGTACCACTGCATGAGGGTTTTGTTCAATTCAGGATTAATCTTCTGGCTGGCAAAGAAAAAACACCTAGAATACAAGTTTTGTTCTTTGGTCAAAGAGTTCAATCAACACTATTCCCAATACATCAAATGTTGCTTGTGGGCCGACAGTTTTCCCAAATGGCTGACAATTTATTGACATCAAACTTACCTATCTTATTATATAAGCCTATGAAGGTGATTGTGGTGTCAAATTACGATTTTCTGGGGGCAAGGAGGAGTTCACTAAACTATTTACAAAAACTGTCATATAATATTAAAGTAATAGAATTTTCATACGGCACTTGTTTCCCAAATGCATCAAGATATAAGGCAAAATTTTATACCTCATACTAGACAGCGACCTAGGGATGACTATTTTTGGTGACAAAGTGTATAGTTTTTTAGAGGTTTCAATATTCAATATGTATATTCTCAAAACTGGCATACGAGTCCGTGATCATGTTATTCATGGGATCCAGACCACCAATGTGACCAAAAAAAAACAACCCAAATGGACACCTTGACTACTTTATATGTATTTAACCAAAACGCATGTCACATTAAGCCTGACATGCAGTAACCTAACACTCTTGTATTTTTAATATTGAGTTATCTTGGAAAACAGTGAAATATGGAAAAACTCCACGTTTATATTCATCTACAGTTTTGCGAATAGTTTATTGAACTTCTTGACCCAAAGACATTCATTTTGACATCAAAATCACTCTAGTATATACTAACAACTAACCGGTTTTCCTTACATGATATTGCGGCCATCTTAAAAAAAAACGTGTATTTAAAGTTCCATGGCTCAGACAATTCTGGCATTGTGCATTGAACCGCTTGACCCAGGCAACATACATTTCGCCACTAATTCGCCATATAGTGCTATAATAAAACCTTTAAAATGTGGCCATTGGTTTATAAATGCAATGCCATCACTTTTGATGTTTGGTCATCACGTATTTTCAAAAAAAGATGAACTACAAACACGACCCTAATGATCATTTTGCTATGATTGCAAATGTTATTATTCCGGCCCTTGTTGGTAGAAATCTAAGCCCCTTTTCAACCGATGCTGCAGCACTAGTAGGATATTCTCTCCTGGGGGACTCTGAGTTTCGTTACACCGGTGTGAAAGCAGATATAGTCCGGCGGGACCCACAGTCCGGGCTCCATAGACGATAACGGAATAAAGCGTGAAACTAATTTTGCGTGAAGAGTCAACTGAATGAGTGCCCTATTCCTTACCGTTATAGCCGGACTATGAGTACGCCGGACTATAATTACTTCTACACCGGCACTGCTTGTTTTTTGAATCACAGTCGTATCTGCTAAGATACTTTGTTGCATATAACAGGAAAACTAAACGCGTAGATACATTAGCTTAAATGTTTATTTATTTATTTATTTATTTATTTATTTATTTATTATTTATTTATTTATTATTTATTTATTTATTATTTATTTATTTGGAAGATTCAGAATGTATAAACAATTTTGTACTTTCTTTAGCCATATTGAGCCATATAGAGAGAGAGAAAAAATTCTAAAAACATTCAACATCAAAAATTCAACATTTTGCAGAATTGGTGTGCGTAGAGTCATGTCAATATAACATTTCAAGTCTAATACTCAAATTGATTCGAAAGTTGGAAGAAGTTACTTTATCAAGAACTTTTCGCAGCCATTTAGCCCTCTACTACCCCCTTCTAAATTTCGTTGTGCCCTAGCAAGTGTGAGATTTTGATCACCACTCATGCTCCTGGAGCATGGGTTGTGGCAACCATTCCAGTGCGGAGCTATTAATTATATGGATTGCTGACCACAATAGCAGTAGCGCTTTATTCCGTAAATGTTATCAAGGATTAGAATTGCAAATCTGGCACACCAATCCTCGCTGGTCTTGTGGTTAGGTAGCTGACCTCATGATACAGCGGTTTTGGGTTCGTATCTCGCTACTGCTTCTTTTAAGATATATAAAATTTTCATTACTTTTTCAGGTGAGAGGGAAAAATTCTAAGTCCAAAAAAGATAAGAAAACTCAATAGCTGCCATTTGAGGTTAGTGAGGGAGACCTGCTCCTGGAGCATGGGTGGTGGTCAAAAACTACCGCTTGCGTCCTACTAAAACCCCTTTTCTGGTGGCAAATGATTTAATTGACATTTACGCTCCTTTTCATGCAAAAACACCACGCACCGGGGTATAGATAAGGTAATCCTAAATCTATACCGGGGTATAGATAAGGTGATCCTAAAGTGATGGATGGGTTGCCCCACCCCACCCCCTTTTTTCGGGAGAGGAGTACCAACACGCCTAGTATACGGCACATGAATACCACACATACTTTCGGTACCAATAGATAGCTATGGTCCTTCTCTTTCCATTGATACGCCAGAATGAAGTTATCAAATTCGCAGGTCAGCATGGTCAGCAAAACTGCCAATTTCCATAGACCCGGTGTCGAAGAGGGAAGATGTATGAGAGGAAGTGATGGAAAGTTGAATTTCGGTGAGAGAGATAGAGGTAGAGTCTGGAAAGAGCATATGGAGAGAATCATGAATGAGTGGGATCAGAAGGTAGAGGCTGATGTGGTGGAAGGGCCAATTGAGAGGGTCAGTCGAGAAGAAGTGGTGAAGGCAATAAGAGAAACAAAAAAGGAAAGGCAGCTGGACCCCAGAGGTGAGTGCTGAGATGATTAGTGCGAGTGGAGAGATAGGGATTGGTGTGATGATGGAATTGTGTCAGAGAGTATTAGATGGAGGAGGGATGCCGGAGGAGTGGGCAGTGAGTTGTGGCGCATATAGGGGTGTGAAGTTGTTAGAGCATGCAATGACAATTGTGGAGAGGGTTCTAGAGAATAGGATTCAGAAGATAGTGGAAGTGGATGAGATGCAACTTGGGTTTATGCCAGGGAAGGGTACAATAGATGCAGTGTTTATTTTGAGGAGGTTGCAAGAGGAATACCGATCTAAAGGGAAAAGTTGTATATGTGTTTGTGGGCGATGAGGAAGAGAGAGATACCAGATGTAGTGGTTAGAGCAGAGATGAGCTTGTATTAAGGAGCAAAGACAAGAGTTAGAGTGGGGTCTGATTCTTGTATTAAGGAGCAAAGACAAGAGTTAGAGTGGGGTCTGATTTGTCTGAGGAGTTTGAGGTGAAGGTAGGTGTGCATCAAGGTTCTGTACTTTCGCCATTTATTTTTTGCAATTGTGATTGATGTAGTGACGGAGAGTGCAAAAGAAGGTTTAATGAGTGAGATGTTGTATGCTGATGACTTGGTTTCAATGTGCTAGACAATGGATGGACTGAGGGAGAAGTTTTGGAAATGGAAGGCGGCTTTTGAGAGTATAAGGGTCTTAAGGTAAACCTTGGGAAGACAAAGGTGCTGGTGAGCGGGGTGGAGAAAGAGGTGGTAGTGAGTAAGGTAGACCCACGTGGCGTGTGTGGGAAGAGGGTAAAAGCAAACTTAGTGTGGTGTGAGAAATGTGGTAAATGGATCCATGGGAAATGCACAAAGATGAAGAGAGAGACCCCAAGCTTGGCAAGAGATTTTATGTGCGGAAGATGCGAAAAGGGAGCTGGAGGGATCGTGGAACAGGAGGAAAGATCGTGTGATGAGGTGGAGTCTGTGAAGGAATTCACAAACCTTGGGGACAAGGTTAGTGAGGGTGGTGGATGCGAGGTGGCTGTGACAGTTAGAGTGGGGTATGGGTGGGTGAAGTTTAGAGAATGTGGGGAGTTGTTGCAAGGGAAAAGATATACTTTGAAGATGAACTGAAAGGAATGGTGTATAAGAGTTGTGTGAGATCAGTGATGTTGTATGGGAGCGAGACGTGGTGTCTGAGCGAAAATTAGATGGGGATTCTGAGGAGGACAGAGAGAGCAATGATAAGAGTGATGTGTGGGGTTAAGTTGATGAATAGGATGAAGACTGAGGACTTGATGCGGATGTTGGGTTTGGAAGAGGCGATGGACCGGTTGGCGAAGGCGAATAGTGTACGTTGGTATGGGCATGTGTTGAGGAAGGATGACGAGCATGCCTTAAGAAGGGCCTTTGAGTTCGCGGTGGGAGGTTCGAGGAGGGGACGTCCAAAGAAGACATGGAAGAAGCAAGTGGAGGAGGAGAGTAGGAGGGTTGGGTTGAGGATGGAGGATGCATTGAATCGGGTGAAGTGGAAGAAGGGCGGTTGCTGCCAGTGAGGTGAATCCGGCCTCCCCCGTTTACGGGGACAAAACCGGATTTAAAACTTTGGATTTACTACAACAGTGTAGAATAGGGGAAAATTCAATTTTTCACCACATGATGAGAAATGACTAGTTTTACATACAGTAAATATATAGCCAGTAACATGCCAAAAATATCAATTTTTAACTAAAAAATTAAAAAAAAAAAAAAAAAAAAAAAAAAAAAAAGGGGGGAGGGGCGGCAACCGCCCCTCCCCCCTCAGTGTGTGTTGTTACAAAAATGGCTCAGAAAGAGCAGGATTAGTGTTTTTCTTATCGGATAAGTAAGGGGTTGTACCAGAGTAATATTTGAGCGCATTTTGATCGCGTCTTTTAACCCTCGTCTACCTGAGCCATTTTTTGTAACAAAACTCCCGAAGGGGGCGGGGTGTGGTTACCACCCCCCCCCCCCGTGATTTTCGTTACTGAACACCCGATTCCTGTAAATTTGGTACCAATGGATAGCTTAGGGTTTCTTCTTTCCATTGGTACCAAAATAAGTACTAACATCCCCATTATGACGTCAGCATGACGTCATATGTTGAGGAAAGTACGAAAATACTGAATATAGGGTGGAAAATTGATATTTCGCAATTTTAGCGACTCAAACACCTTATTATAGCTCTCAAATGCTGCCATTATATAAAACTAGTCATTTCCCATCAAGTAGAGTCAAAAACCGCATGAAAATCTGATTTTCCTAACCTTTTTGGCGAAAAATTTAATTTTTCACTGTGTGTGTCATGGAAATGGCAGTTTTGCTGATTTGCGAAATTTATGACGTCATTGTGACGTAATGCGAGGCATGTTGGTACTCATTTTGGTATCAATGGAAAGAGGAGGACCATAGCTATCTATTGGTACCAAAATCTGTGATGTTCCTGTGTTGTGTTAGGCATGTTGGTACTTCTCTTCCGGAGGGGGTTACCACCCCGCCCCCCTATCCATCACTTTGGGATCACCCTGTATCTTACCTATACCCCGGTGGATGTTTGTTTTTGGATTAAAAGGAGCGGAACATGTCAATTGACAATTACATTAAATAATTTGGCACCAAAAACAGGGGGTTTTAGCAAGCCGGGGAAAAAACCTGAAGGGGAGGTGGTAACCCCCCCCCCCAACCCTTCGGTAGACGAGGGTTAAGGAGCGATCCAGTGGATTGAGCACTCGCCCCGCACTCCAAAGGTCGTGGGTTCGAGTCCCACTGCGGCCAACGTATTGTGCCCTTGAGTAAAAGCGCTTTACCTCAATTACTCCTCTCCACCCAGGTATATAAATTGGTACCAGCGTTATTCAATGCTGGGAAAGTAACAGACTCGCTGTGCGGGAGGAGTGGCGACCCCCACAGCAAAAAATAATACGGAGGAGTCTGGCCCAAACGCTAAGGAAAGAGAGATGGGCACTCCGCACACGAACTTGCTCGGCACGACGACTTTTAAGAGTAGCACTAATTGAGCGAAATACCGAAACAGAAGCCAGCGTGATATATTTCACTGGCTTCTGTTTCGGTATTGCGTGCGGCGTTGTAAATATAGCACGGGGAATAAAGATGGCAGCTTCCATGATTGTTGTACAGTCGTGACATTTGTCGGAATAATCTGGATTTTTTCGCAAGGAATGCTCCAATGACCATGAAAACCATCTGGTACGTCTTATTTAGGGATATTTCATTATATATGTTCCGAGAGATTTATACCAATAAATTCCTTTTAGTCCACTTGTTTGAAGGCGAAATCCCTTTGAAAAAAATGCGTACGGCCTGCTGTCTGCCCTCGGGAAAAAATTAATTAGGAAGCCTAATTTTAGAATTGGGATTTTGTGGAAATAATATATTTTGAGAATGAGAAATAAAAACAAAGGCTGTATTCTGAAGATATTCTATACTTTAAGACCTGGATTAACTAGGTTAGTCCCTATAGGGTCGAACCTTTTTCCTCCTTTTCCTCCCAAAATACTCTAAAATGGTTACTGTAAAAGGTGAGAAAATTCCTCATGGACGGCCGTTCCACCATATGAGAATTTTCTCACCTGTTTCTTTAACTTTCCACAGTATTTTGAAAAAAAACATGTTCATATCCGTAGGACCAAGCCTGTTTAAACCCAGGTCTAAAGTTAGACGCCCTTTTCAAATCCCAGCCAATTTTCAACGGAGAGAGGGGAAGGGAGATACCGGTGTAGCAGTAACCATTGTCCGCCGTACTCAAGTCCGGGAACAATGGTGACAATAGGGCAATCGACCCAGTTAACTCTTTACGCAACATTAGTTGCCGCTTTATTTCGTTTCGTCTATGGAGCCCCCGGACTATAATGGCTCCCACCGTACTCTATCTGCTTTCGCACCGGGATAGCCCATAGCTTATGTGGCATTTATAATATATAATAGCTACTTGTCGTTTCTTTTTGCCTAACAGTTTCTTTATACTACCTGAACACCTGTAATAACCCGGGAGCTGCACACATTGTAACATCTCTCAAGTACAAAAAAGGTTTGAGTGTTAATATATTGCCAGAAGAACGACAGGGAACCCCCCGAATCGTGATCTAATGCATCAATGGTTCCTTATGGAGAGGGCCAAGACAAAAGTTTGTACAGGGTCATTTTTTTAAATTGATCTATCATGTGAAAAGTATACCATTTTTTTGTTCTCCCCACAAGGATTCAGGAACGTATGCTTGTATAATCTACAACGTATTTTTATAGTTTATGCGAAACGCTACCAATCATGAAAAGGTCTTTCAGTTGTAGCAGGGTTTCAAATTTTAAGTTGCTCGCTGCTCCCGATGTAGAAATGGTGCCAAATGATTGATGGGTTCATAGTATAAAATAAGGAATAGTTTTTGACTGTCCTAAATACTTAGTTACTCTGTAGGGGGCACAAAGGTCAACGTCCATTGGCATTCAATGGGCTTGACCTTGTTTTACCCCTACTTTCCTTTAAGCAATCATTTGCGACCTCAACTATTCCTTATTTTGATCCTATGAGTTCCACAATTTGCCCATTTTTTATCAAACGGAGCAACTCAAATTGACCACTGTAACATTGAACAGTTGACGCTTTTTATTGATTTTGCTGTTTTTTAGACTATAATCTAACTAATGTCGGTAGATAGCAGTCAATATTGACTGCTATGATGCCTTGTTGTAAATTATAGTCCCAAGGTGATCTCGCACCATAGTATGGTTTCGAGATCACCGAGGCCTATAGTTTTTCAACCATGCTCCGAAATAAAATCCGGTCATATTGTTTTATTACCGAATATATAGATTTTTTGTCATAACACAGGCCTATATCATTGTTAGCTCATGAGCTGTAGGCCTGTTGTCATGCGGTGCATGCATGGTTTAAACATTTTGTGTAATTAGGTCCAAAACTTGTCAAGAATTAGCAATCAACCTTTAATGTGTTGAAGAGGATGTGTAGTTCCAACGAATCGCCGTAATCGACTTCTTGCATTTTTTGGCGGCAATATGTTACATTTCTTGCAGCTCGATTCAGCAACTTTTTAACAATCACCGCTTCAGTCATTTCCCTAACACTATGAAAACACGCACACATACAACGACTAAATGTTATAATTCCAACTTATATTCCTGTTACAATGCACCTATACACAATGTTTCCTCTATTAGGATGCAGAATCTTTGGATCTAAGGTGCTTATCAACGGTAGAAAATCCGTTTGCCGCGACCTCACCTGAGTGGCTATGCCTGGGCGGCAGCCATTTTATTTCCAAAAAGCAAAGCTGGCGACGGCCGATGGCGCTATGACATGTCGCTGTCAAACAACATCAGAGGAGGTAGGTTTGCAAGTACGACTTAACCAAACAACTCCAAGCATGATAAGGCCAACAGATGCTGCGATCAGCCATTCCCTTCTCTTGTTGTATCCCCGGTTTTGTATCAGACTTTACACCACAGCACAGACTCCCCACGACAATAACAAAACTCTCTTCCGATCTCATCTCTTACACCAGCTTCAATATGTAACCCTCATACGGTATGGATAGTTTGTACTACAGTCGTTTACGCTGGAAGAGGTGTCCCAGGCATCGTTAATGAACTATGGCCCGCTCTTCCGCTCTGGACATAGTTCATTTTTGTTCAATTCTTGAATCTAGTTTAATTAAATGCCTCCACTTTTAACCCAATCAATGGACAGGATCGATAAATAATGAGGTAATATCCACATTATATACCGTCTATATGTAATAATTCAAAATCTACACTTAATCTGCACATTGGGGTGAATTCAAGCAGGATGCAGCCCCAGCTATGGCTGCAGTTAGGGTTGGATGTGCGAATCGGATTGGTTTCAGAACCCTGTGAAACCAACATTTACGCATAAACCCAAAACGCAAGATAGAATCAACTAAAAGTTTGTGAATATCTTGCTCGCGATAGTGAACCATAAGAAAGCAAGTACTGGAGTCCTCACGAATACACCTTTAAATTTTAAATAAAAAACCGATGTGTTTTCCTTCATTTTTAATCCGTTTCACTGTGTGGTGTAATGGTTAATCGATTGGAAAAGACATTAAATGCAGCGAATAAGAAACCGCTGCCGCCCATAACAGGTGCTGCGCTAAACCAAAGACGGCTGTGAGGTTGATACTGGATGGCCCCGTGTGAGCCGAGACTGTAGCGGCATGAACACGAGGTATTATACAAAATAATAAGAATTTAAAAAACTAAAAAATTAAAAAATTTGTTAATAAATTAATAACATCACCATGCACCTGTAACACCACTAAACCACCACCCCCCGCGACAATACAAAGCACCACCAATATACCACACCAGTAATACAACCACCAACCATCACCAACAACAACCACACCACCGGCACTAACACTATCATCACCACCATCACCTTTACCATCTGCACCACATCCATCACCATCACAACCACCAGCACCAACTACCATCACCACCAACCACCACATCACTACCACCACTATCATCACCATCATCACCACCACATCACCATCACCACCACTCCATCACATCACCATCACGTCACATCACATACTTGCTCACCATCACATTGCTACAGCCCAGGCTACGCAGGGGGGTGCGGGGGGGGGGGGGGGTGTTGGCGGTCGCACCCCCCCTCGGACCCCATTCCCCACGGGGGACAAGGTCCAATTTGCTTCTTTTTTTTGATAAAAAGGTCCAAACTGTAGATAAACTATGACAGACATCCCTTTTTGACGACGAGATGTTTCAAAAAGGCCAAAAAGGACCTTTTGGGGGGGTCTTATTCCACTTTCCAAAAAGATCCACTTTTTTCGAAGAAAAATCATGCGTACGGCCCTGGCTATTACCCCCCGCCACACCACCACACAACACAACCACAACACCCATCATCACACCTTACCAATACAAATTTCCGTGTCTCAAAAACGAGACAGCATAACCGCTCTGCCTTTGTCTAAAAACAACGAAAAAAACAATAACACCGTGGATAAAAGAAACAATGGTCCAATTTTCATCGGCCAGAACTCGGACCGGTCAAATGTTGTCCTTGGGCTGGAAAGATTCTTTGGTGTCGGAAACCTCAACGAAATGCACTTTCAAGAAGTATAATTTGTATGAGGGCAACCACCCCCTTACCACATTCAACCACCACATGCACCATCACCACCATCATACCCATTACCATCCACTTTCAAATTCACACCATCATCACTACAAACCACCACCATCCACACCACAACTACCATCCCTTCAATCACAACCACATCGCACCCCCCACCATTACCATACCACATGGTGCCAATACAGAGGGCGTCCCAGAACAAAACGTAATAACAACTTGAAAAAAGGTTAATTTGGCGAAACTGTGTGCGTAATACTATAATCATTAATTTTAAACTATAACCCCCTGAGGTCTACCCTTTTCTTACAGTAATCTCTGATTGGCTCAATACATAACGTTATCATATATTACCCTCTCAGTACCAATGAAAATAGATCTTCTATATAATTTTACAATATTTTCAGCATTTTGTTATCATGTCTCAGATTTGGCTAAATCTTCATATTATTCCTCTGGATAACCAACTAAAGTAGCCCACATCAATTTCTCTAGTCATGACTCATTGAACACCATTGCAATGAAAATGGCATGTCAACTCACTTGGTGACAGTTGGGGCAAAGATAATGGCTAATTTTTGTTTTATATGAGCCTGATGAACCAAGATTTCATTTTTGGAATTTAAAAAAGTACCGAAATTATGTACCAATACCTTCAACAATGGTCCGCCCTCTCTTTCGATACAAAAGCGGATACAAGTCCTGTATTGATGTCACGTTTTCAGCCACAGCTTTGTGCCCACAGGCCGTCTGACTATTGCAGGATCATCACTTATAAGACTTCCCTCCTCGTGTGATCAGGATCCTAACTAATCGGATAGGACACTCGATCAAGAGAATGTAGGGCATACTGCAAATAAATTTTGCATGAAATCTGTAGCTTATATTGCGCCAGTCGTCCGGCGCTATTACGCTACGTCATCCCCGTCATACGTCATGCTGCATAAATTATTACGTCATGCTGCAATAAATTATGTAGCTAATAGGTAGCTTATCGAACAAAGGGTATCCACCAGCAATATAATCGAAATCGTCTTATGGGCATTTTTACGAGGTGTCAATGTGTTCTGTCCACCCTTCTGTTGCATGCGGACTCGCAAACTCTTGTGTAACTTTTTTTTCAAATATCTCCCGTAAGGAAAGTCCACAGGTGTCATATCGTTGACTTGGGCTGCCCTGTCTACAGCATATTCGGGGCTACCCTTGTCCACGCAAAAGTTCTGTAGGTAACTTTTAAAAATGTTCCTATTTTAACCAACCTTCCTTTTAAATTACGTAAAACCCCAATCTTCACCTTTATCCACTCATAACCTAACCTAAATTACAATTTGGTGAATCAAAAAATGTAAATAAACGTGGTTATAAACTATACTACCATTTTGAAAAAGGGCAGTATTCATACACGGAACGTTAATAATATTTTCTGTAATCGACTGTTCTTGTGTACTTACCATTTTAATGTAAGAATAGAACTATGAAATCAATATAACCTAAAAATGTTGTTTTAAATCGTCGTACGTAACTCCATTACAAAAAAAACAAAATTTCCCGGGAAAAAAAATCTTATTTTTTCCTTTTTTAAAGAGTTTTAAAAAAACGCTTTAGACGTGATTTCCCGCTTTTTGTATTATAAATTATTGACATTCTCAAATATTCTTTGAAAATCAAAAAACTTTTGAATATATTTAATTTTAGCATCTGATATCTGGTAACGGCATGTATGTAGTGGATAGGTTTAGGACTGTAATCATAAGGCCCTGGTTCGAATCTATTTAGGTACATGTATTAGGTGTACTCATGTGATGAAGAAGTAATTGGTATAATACATTAAAATATGACATGCCATATAAACAGATACTGGTTTAGATTACACTTCTTCACGTTTTCCCTTAGTTTATATTGCCTTTTTCTCAAAATATGTACCTTGAAATAAGCCTATAACTTTTTACAACCATTTGGTGACGTAATTACAACGTTGTATGATATAACGTGAAATTTAGTCAGAGATTGTAATAACGTTTCGATTCATAATTTTGTTTAAACAAAATCCAAAACCAACAATAACGTTGAAGCTGAGATTTCACGCCGTTATTTTACGATTCCTACACTGGTTTTGTATTTTTACGGCTCCAGTTATTTTACGTTGTGCACGTTGTGAGTCCCAGCTGTCATCAAAACGCTGTTTTTTACAGGTTTATTTTTTACCGTGCAGGTTCATTATCTGGTGCCCACCACAAATTAATGTGCGGAAGACACAATTTGTGTCGTGGAAATGCAGTTCAAGTGTCAGAGCAGGCACGGCCTCGTGGTTAATCCATCTGGTGATAATCTGCAATTGAAATTAAGGTCTAAAAGAGGTAAGCTCAATAAGTACTCTTCCATTGCCACAAGTTTGTCTCGCCTCATGTTTGTATCAGAATTGAAACTTGGAGGGTTCTCAGCTGATGCATAATACTCAATGACGTTGTGGATGTTAACCTCGCCATTCATAAAAATGCTTCTTCGACAACCGTGAAATGCTCCAGAAATCTCACGTCTCTCTCTGACATCGATCCAGTAGCCACTCGGCAAAGTTTGCCGCCTTCTGAAGTCATCGTGCTGAAGTTGATGGCGAATGCGCATTCTGTATGGATGGAAGTTCATGTCAGTTTTTATTATCGGGTTGAAGGATGAACGGGAGAGTCCAAATCCATTCTTCTTACAGTGGTGTCTCTTTCGTCTTCTCCCTGAGTGACCCTTGTTCCGATTAAAGCTTGTGCCATGATCTCGATATTTCTATTTGCTTGATGGTCGGCTTAGATGGTGGATCCCTGTCAGGAAAGGCTTCCCTAAAAGCATCTTGAGTAGCATGTAGGTTCTTTGTTTCATCAATTTTGTCACATACGAACACTCTTTACTGAGTTGTAGGCTGCACTATGTTGCTACTTAAATGTGGATTTATTTTAACCATTGAATTGGCCCATTCCTCAAGTAGATTCTTATTACATAACCTAACAATGATTAAAAGTTAATCTGGCCATAATCTTTCACTGTGTGCCAGATAAGCCAGGAAATATGTAATCCATATACACAAACCTCTTCAATGTCACAAGTGAGTTTTGACATGCCATTTTCACAGCAATGGTGTTCTATGAGGCATTAATGTGTCATTTGAAAGCTTAGAGGTTTCTACTTTATAGTAAAATAATGATTATAGTCATACAGCACATATTACCCTTTATTTCAGGATTAAGTTTTGTTCTGGTACCCCTGTCGAATGACTACTAACGTACTACTAACTACTACTACACTACTACTACTACTACACTACTACTACTACTACGACTACTACTACTAACTACTACTACTACTACTACTACTACTACTACTACGACTACTACTACTACTATACTACTACTACTACTACTACTACTACACTACTACTACTACTACTACTACTACTTACTACTACTACTACGACTACTACTACTACTACTACTACTACTACTACTACTACTACTACTACTACTACTACTTACTACTTATTACTACTACAAGCGATAAAGATGATGATGATTATGATGATGATGAATCATGAGGGCGTAATACTGTTACTAATTCCACTGCTCATACTGGAGACAACATTGATTATTTTTGTTTCAATTCGAGCCTATATGAAACGTTTCACCGAGAGTAAAAGCTAGTAAAATGGGGATTGAATTTCCTTATAGATTGTGAATTTTGACACGTGTTTACATGTGGGCGCCCTCTAACGGTTTCAACAAGAACAAACAGGCAGAAGACCGTTTGTTTACATGTCGTCACGATCTCCAAACAGGCCAAGACGACCAAAAGTCACATTTCGAGAATCGGCGATTGAAGTTTTCGAGAATATGAACTTGCATATTCTAACATTTGAAAACATTTTAGGAAAATGTTTTTATGTTGCACATTGGGGACATTGAAACGTTCTCCATTTTGAGCACGCTTCCATTCAGTATCTTTGTTTTCCTTGTCAATTTAATTACAAAGTGATTGGTCTGTTTGCAAAAACTAAAAAACGTCCTCTGTTCTATGTCAAGGAGACGAATGCACATTAGCCTGTGTGGCGTACTCTAAAAGAGTCGATCGATCGGCCTCGGGCGGTATTCAACATGGTGAACATACTTTTGCCTGCGGAGGGCGCTGAAATTTCATGCTTTTGTACGGTTTTCGAAGGTGTCATTGTCTCTACAGGCAAATCATGTGGCCAGTGAAGATAGAAAGCGAATGGATGAGGTTCTAAAATATTATTTGTATTAGAAGTGAATTTAATCAAAATTTAATACTCATGTAAATATTAATATCAAGCTATAAATATACAGTTAATTTGAATGGAAACCTGTAAAAGAGGGATTTTACGGGGTTTTGTTGGAAGAATTGCTGCCAGAATTTTCTTGTAAAATTTATAGCATTTTTTCTAGTAAACATTTATTACTTAATAGTATATTGAAAATTATAATACTGAATGTTACGATAAATGTTGATTCTCGAAACAAAAATCGAATAAAGCTCCAGTGGTAGTCGTTTTATTCACATTGGTAAATTGGACATAAAATTTACAGATTTTGCTGGATTTCCCAATTCTAGCATCGGCCCACATTTGTAAGTACACTAAGGACATCCCAAGCGTATGTTCCTAGAGTTTGGAAACCCTGGGTTTTGTGGATTATTGGACATAATAACTTTCATAAACTGTAAGTGGAATAAGTTGTGATTTATCTGTTATTGCTTGAATGTGTACTGATTTTGATACTTTTTGTAGAGTAAAATGGAACAATCAAGATCACTAGTTTATCAAGAAGAAGCTTTATCTTACTATCAAGTCATTTATATTTGTATTAAATTTACGAGCGTTCGGACGAAAATCACTTTAATTCTAATGATAGACAATACACCCGGTGTTTATAATGATACTGGTTCATTTTTTCAGTACAATTAAACTAAAAACAACGCTATAAAAATACAGGGGTATCTTTTACATTTATGGTTATTAAATTTTCAGTGGTCCAACTGTCACTGAAAATAATACAAATTCATGTAGCTTCCCTACTTTCAAGTAACGAAACCATAGGGAAGAGTATATTGCAATTAGTGTCAATGACGTATCTAAAACTCTTAAACATAAACGACTCGGAGTGTATATCAGAAACAATCTGAAATTGAATTGAATTCCACATGTTGATATGAAGAACTTGAAAGTAAAATCTGCCATAAGGAGAATGGGTGAGTGAATGGACAAGCACAATGGGATAGCGAAGGCAATGAAAGATCGTTGGGTGATATAATTCGCGTGAAGAACCCGGGAAAGGGGCGAAAGGGAGAGGAATCTTCAGAAATACGTACCCAAAGTTTGTTGCTTTATCTCTTTTTTCACCTTTGGAGTCATAGCCTCTTATACTTTCTGTTGTTGAAAACTTCTATGAGTAAAAAAACTACGCATTTACTTTCTGTCGTTGAAAACTTTCTATGAGTAACAAAAACTAACCATTTTTGAGGTTAAGATGGCGTTTGCCGACAGCCTTGGTCCTCATGTTAAACATCTTTGGTTATTGGAATTGAAAGGTAAATAATTTCCTGTATCTACTCAATAAGCGTAATCGAGTTGCATTCAATTTATTGAATAATTCAAATGAGTAATCTTTTTAAGTTACCATTAATCATGTATTTTATTGAGATGGCTGAAAAAGTGAAATGCTTATTTGGTACATGATACTCAAAACCACATTACTTTATTGCGGCATTAGTAAACACAGATAAATTATCAAGTTAGTGAAATTTATCCATCAACTAAGTTGCTGGAACTCAAATTAATATCGTAGGTATGTGGGAAAATATAGGAAAGAAAAGAGGAAAACGAAAATGATGTTGATGGTCTTGTTTTACATTGCATTATTGATCTTACCCTCGTCTACCTAAGGGGAGGGGGGGTGGTTAGTACCCCCTTCAGGTTTTCCCGGCTAGCTAAAGCCCCCGTTGTGGTGCCGATTATTTAATGAATTGTCAAGTGACATATTTTCGCTCCTTTATCCAAAACAAAATCCCCGGGGTATAGTAAAGATAAAGGTGATCCCAAAGAAACAAAAAAAAAAAGGTTAGCTATAAAGTTCATGAGGGATTTGACTAGTTTTATATAATGAGAGCATTTTAGTTGACTATTTAGGTGTTGGGTCGCTAACATTGCGAAATATTTATTTTCCAACTATATCAGTATTTTCGCACTGTCTCAACATATGACTCATGGTGACGTCATAATGAGGGATGTTGTGCTATTTTGGTACCAAATGGAACTAAGAAACGGTAAGCTATTCCTTTGGTACCAAATTTACCGGAATCGGCTGTTCGTAACGGAAATCACAGGGTGGGAAACACCCCACCCCTTCGGGAGTTTTGTTTAAAAATGGCTCGGGTAGACGAGGGTTAATGGCTGGATTTAATCATGTAAGTAAACTTTTAAAACAGGTAAGCCTACCTTACTATGACTAGGAATCAACCCGGGGGACAATCTGATATGAACCCAAAACCTTAATAACCACGATACCTATGCCTACCATAAAGGGTAATATTATAAGAACATTGAATTATGTCTATACATTATTTTCCTTTCAAATTATTTATATTTGTAAATTAAAATGGACAAACATCTCTAGCCAAAAGTGAACGGCTCTACAAGAGGTTTTTGAAACTATCATATAAAAAAAAATTGAAGTGAAATAGGCACTACATTAGGTGCTGTTTGTGTCCTTTCTGGGCGTTAAAAATATCTTGTTGTTTATAACTTTGAATTCCCAACTTAGCTGATTTGGAAGCTTTTACTTTACTTACAAATTCAACCATCAATTAATTTGAGCGAGCAACAGGTGTAAACTGAATAATGTTCACTATTTTTGCCAATTTACGTAACTTAATTACATGTATGTTTGGTTAACCCCCAACAGCAAAAATACTACGGAGGAGTGGGGTATTTGTGAAATTATCTCATTGAACGTATAGTGAAATCATTACAAAAAAAAAGATCTTTAACTATTATGTTCTAAAAACATAAAAATAGTAATAAAACGAAAACTCAAATGGCGCGATTCAAAACTGATAAACATAGGCTCCTTTTTGCTGTGACTCATCGACCGATCGTCGATTAGGACAGTCAAGACATATACGTCTGGTAAAAACAAATGCAGCTAAAAATGCATATTTTGTTTATACACTTAACATGCATCTTGTATTTGCCGAAATAAACGTGCGCTCACAGTAAAAAAAAGATCAGAAAAAAGACAATACTTGACGTAATTAAAAATATAGTAAATACTTTTTTGTCCCAATTTTCGAGGCCTATTACGACTAAATTTATCAGAGAGGCTCGTATTGAACTTTGAATTATATGAACATGTTATACACACTTATGGCTTCAATTATAAGTTATTACAGAAAAAATACTGTAAAATCGTATAGGAAAATACCGGGAGCAATTCTGCTCAACAAAATCCCATAAAACCACAGCTTTTATAGGTTCCATTCAAATTTCAATTGATATTTTTACAGTTAATGCAGATGGTTTTACCAAAATTAACTGAATTGTAAAGGTTGAACATTTGTGGATGGGCTACTAAGTTAAGATGTTCGTCAGTGTTTTTTTTTTTTTTTTTTTTTTTAAGTTTTGTCTTTTTTTAAATGTAAATTATATTTTCAGTTGTTTTGATTGAATCGTTTTTACAGTAACTGTAATTTGCACAGTAATTATTCGGAGAGTGCGGTCAGTAAAATACTGGAAAAATTTATAATATGTTTGAGTGTGGCAAAATCGTCTCAGTACAGCTCAACAATGTATAATATAACTGCGACCAGGACTTCTATAGCCCCCCCCGTGTTGATCAATCGGTGAGATGAATCTCGCAGTATCCCAATGATCGATAGCTCACTTAATAGCAGCTGGCGTTGGTTTTCAGATACAGCAACCAGACGAATGCAGATTGGTCTGTTGGAAGACTTTCATTGGCGTTGGGTATGATTCCCCAAGTGAAAATATATTATATCTAAAAATGGATGTTATTTTTTTGCTCAATATGTGGTATATGAAAAGAGCTTGGCTATAGTATCATAATATGCAAAAAACTCATTTCGCCAAAATGGTCGATTGGCCTGTTGTTTGGAAGACTCATGACGAGTGGTATGTATTTATTTTCGTTTTAATCAAGCATTATTTTCCTCATTCCAACCTGTTAACGCCACTGTAATGTTTTTTTCAATTATTATTATTGTTCATGAATAACGGTAATAATTTCACAAGTTTTGATTTAGTTACATTAGGGATGTGTTACGGCATTTGGAATTGGTGCAGAGTAACTATAAATTCTCGGAAGGAGTTTGTCCTCGGCCTTCTGGTTTTTGAGGTAAGTAATTAAATGACATAAATCGTATAATATCAAGCCCGCTCAAATTAAATTTAAAAGTGGAACAGGGGGTTTCCTATGGATCCCCAAACTACATTTTTCCATTTTTTAACGAATAACGATTACTTTTACACTCATATTTTGGATCTAACTTTCGGATAGCGTCTTTCTCATTAGAAAAAAAATCATAAAATCCAGCGCCCGTTAATTAGATATTAAAGAGCGGGTCTCTAGGAACCCCCCCCCCCTTGTCCACTCCCGGGGAGTGTCCAGTAAAATATTAATTAAAACCAGTAATTATAATACTTCCCTGTTGACTATTCAGGTCATTAAACAAATAATAATGATAATAAATGCTTAACCCCTTGTATGCCGATAGCGCTCACTTTGCTTTTGTCATATCGCCATCCCACAACTGTACAAACAATGAGATAAGTATATGGCAGACAATGCCACCCACCAAAATATACATATTAAAAAAATGACATAATTTGTGTTCAATCTATAGGTAGATTTGGACCTTTAGAAACACCAACATATATATTTTGTGGAAAAGGAAACGAGGGCCGTGTTAATTTGTGTTCCTTTCTTTCCGAATTTGCAAATAATGTTTTGCCCCTAATTTAGAGTTTTTATGGGATTTTTAGTTAATTGTTTAATTGTTATTGCCCTGCATGTGTGGTATAAATTTAGATGCAAAAATTCCTTTGAGAGAGGGGTTCCGGTATGGGGATGGGGCTCCATGGACCCCCTTGTCCATCAGCGGAGTAGAAAAACCCTTGTCCACTTAAGTGTTAATGACTGCTCCAACAATGAAAAGGACCCGTTTTCTCCTGATTTCATATAAGTAGGCCCCGGTTTTTAATCGTTTCTGGAATTTGGGGGAATCGCCAGGCATGTGTTATGAGAAACGCCTCTCTCTATCATGGCCATACGAGTCATAACTGCCAGAATTTCTCCTAGGAGTTAATTAATTCACCTAGGAGAAATTCCAGGCCAATAATAGCGATTCTTAATCTTAATTTCTCCTAGACAAACGTAATAGCCAATCACAACTCCGTGTTAAGATGGTTAATCAAATTTATCCTAGGAGAAAATGGATACCTAAGATGGCCGTAAGAGTCATAACTGCCCGAATTTTCCGCGAGGAGAAATCACTTCACCAGGCGAAATTCAAAATTCTCCTAGGAGAAAATAATTTCTCCTAGTTGAGAAATTCACCAAAAGGAGCGCTCTTCATGGCTGAATTATCCAATCAGATTTAATCTTTTAGAAATTAGATATATAAGGAGCGCGTAATTGGCTGGAATTCTCCCTAGGCTTAAATTTAATTTTCTCCTAGGGAAATTTCAATTTTCCTAGGAGAAATTCTGGTAGTTATGACTCGTATTGCCAATGAATCTCTCGACATTCATCATCGTTCTCCGAGATTTGACCTTTAAATTTAGGGTTTCCTTCATGCCGCATGATAATTTACCACAGACAGACATCGGTACACTATGTTGACGTGTGCAGAGGCGGAGTATCAAAAAAAAGTTCATGAATATAGTTATAGTTAGTTAGTCTACGAAATAGATGAATTGCCATACGAACGGTCAATCACGACGATCTATGATATTTGTACATTAAAGGGCACATTGCACATTACAAGGAAATGTGAAATTCCTTCACAATTGCTCCAATGATGTTCTGTTATGACCTTGGAAGAATACAGCTATATTTACACCCAAAAATAACATACCGCAAAAGAGATAGGAGCCTTACATCCACTCATTTTTAGTGCGTAACTTTTGGGTTTGCCTAATCAAAAAAATGTGATCTTACAGAAAGCACAGTTGTAGTCGTTGATATTAAAGCCACAAACAGGGTGGATGCACGGGAAATCAACTCCAGCGTTGGTCTTATGTTTAACGCATTGATCCGGCCGTCGCTGATAAAATCAATCCGGAGTGGTTTTTATATTAAAATCGTTCTGTTTACCCATAAGGAAGCGCTGATTGAAATCAACTATTGAGGTGAGAATAATATTCACCTTTACAACCATGCAAGGGTTGTCTCGGTGTAAACCAAAGAATCCGAACTTTTAAGTACATGAATAGTACTATCGGTCTGTTTCTAATAACCCTGTTTGCAGGTCATGATCATTATATTGGCAAACGAGTCATAACTAACTCATTCTGTCGCCGAAAATTAATTTCCGCTCGCAGAAATTAATTCCACCGAGCTGAAATTCTATCCAATCAACATTAAGTCGAAGCGGCTTTTAAACCCAATGAAAAAGGCCATTTTTTTGGCGAGCTGAAATCTTTGAACTAATTTCACCTTGCGAAAGATTTCTGCGAGCAAAAGAAGAAATTAATTCGGCTCGCTGAAATACAACCAATCAGGATCGGTTTTTAATGCGAGGCAACATTAACCTGGCCAACTCGTTCATAATTAATGCATTTCCAGCTCGCCGAAATTAATTTCGGCTCGCTGAAATTACAACCAAGATGCAGGACCCTTTTTTCAGCGAGCTGAAATTCCAGCCAATGAAAATCAATGAATTTTCTTCCTTCTTTCTTCTGCTCGCCGGAAATGAATTTTTCGGCTCGCCAAAATTAATTTCTGCTCGCTGAAATTGCAGCCAATAAGGAAGACGTTTTTTCCAAAGCGAGCTGACATTCCCGCCCATGAAAAGCAAGAATTTCTTCTGCTCGCCCGAATGAATTCGGCCGGCCAAAATGAATTTCTGCTCGCTGAAATTCCAGCAAATAGGAAGACGTTTTTCAGCGATGCTGAAATTCCAGCCAATGAAAAGGCACAATGGAATTTTGCCTCGCCGAAATGAATCGGTTCTCCATAAAATTAATTTCTGCTCGCTGAAATTACAGCCAATAGGAAGACGTTTTTTTTTCGCCGAGCTGAAATTCCAGCAATGAAAAGCAAGGGAGTTGCCTCGCTACCCGACTGAAATGAATTTCGGCTCGCCAACATTAATTATTCGGCGAGCAGAAATTCATTGCATTGTAATTTTGGCGAGCAGAATTCTAGTACTTATGAACAGGATGGCCAGTTGTGAATTTCGATCGAGCCCGAAATTATTTCGGCGAGGGTCAATTAATTTCAGCGAGCTGAAATTATTCAAAATTTCTGCTCGCTGAAAAAAAAGTTATTATGCGTCAGTGCCGCCAGTATCCTATTGTGATTGATAAATTTCTGCTAGCTGGAAATTCTGAACTTCAGCTCGGTGGAATTAATTTCTGCGAGCGGAAATTGAGCTATTAGATCTTTTGGCAATGATAGCTCATTTGGTCTTTTCGATGAGGCAAAACCAGACTTCAACAGAAAATCGTTCAGTGGAACACCGCTTTCTTCATTAATTATATAATCATCAAGTCTTTTTGTATACAAATTATGCCTTCTAAGACTTCGGCTACATGTTTTTGGAGTTTCCAAAGGTGTAAAAGTTCGGTCTATAATCACAGGAGGTTTTCTTAACAGTTCTACTAAACGACAGAAATGTGATGGGCATCTTCTGGAATTAGTGTTTTTATACCTATGTGTTGATCTCCGAAGCACAGAAGTAAGATATCTGGTGAATTCGGAAGCTTGAACATTTGAAGTAAAAACTATGTGATTTTAAGAATTATTACCATACCTTACTGGGCATTGTGTAGACTTGCACAAGGCCGTAGGAGTGAGTAGGGTGTGCCTACGAGGCGTGAATTTACTGTCATGATTAGCCTCGTGCCTATAATATTTACCATATTTGGTACGATGAGACAGTGGCGTAACCAGTGATAAACTGCCATTGAAGACTGCGTCCCTGAAAAGTAAATTCGACTCAGGGAGAGGGTAAATGTGGACGGGAAAGGAGAGGGAAAGGAAAGGGGAAAGGGATGGAAGAAAGGAACGGAGAAAGCAAGTTAATCTTGTTATGAATTTTCAGAAGATATACTCAGGATGCTCTTCTGCACTGGTATGCGTTTAGTCTAGTGCTTAAAACTGAAAAAAATTGTATATAAATGTTTGCCCCCCCCCCCGCTATCAAGATTGCGAAGCTACGTTAAAGGATAAACTGAGGACGATGCGACGATGCTCCCCCCCCCCCCGACTGACAATGCTGCATGGTAACGCACCCGTAATGAGATCAGTTGGCATGAGAGCAAATGTTCAAAATACGGATTTTGTTTAGGAATGGTACAATAT
>JAMKCH010005238.1:0-32332 GCA_023653785.1 Ophioderma brevispina | reverse complement strand
GTGAACGCCATGACAGTAGGCAGATGAGGGATGTGATGTTGGTCAAAGTTGAGTACTAACATACCAAAATATCCCATTCAATGTTTAATATTTTAGGGCGGCCGATTGCAGTCGAAAAGACCGGGTGATATATTTAGTATACATGCTTTTGGTTGACATTTTTCCCAATATACTCTCAAGTTCATACTTGGTGATGCAAATACATTGAGGAAAGGTTCTATGTGGGAAAAACAGATAAAGAGGTCAAAAGGTCATTCAGGGTCGTTTTAGGGCCATTGCATGCTCTACCACCCCTCTTATTCTTCGGACCAATAATCAGACGACCTATTTAGGACCGATTGGTGTCTCTTTTTTCTATTCTATGTTGTGGAGACGGAATTAAAATCTTGTGTATTTTTTTCTTTTTCAGTAGTGGTCACAACCCGCTGTGTTAAAACTGATGGACAGGTCAAGCCTTCATCACGTCACAGAATCATGGCTTTGCCATAGAGGACAGGACATATTACCCAGAGAGTGGAAACCAATCTTCCTAAGATGCAAATGATAAGACCAATGAGGTTAGTTAGGTTCTCGTAATAAAGGGTGTGTGTGGAAGTGTGTGGAACCAGGTAAAAAGTTATTCACACCCTGCCTTTGATACAGATTTCTTATGGCTAATTACCTCATATTTTTAATTTCAATAACCAGTGATTGAATGCAGCTTCCAAAGTTTTATCCCCTCTTATCCTACCACCATTCTTACCATGTGCTGGTTGACTAAAAAAAATCACGAATTTCATTGGGCCCACCAATCAGTAGTTAGTAGTAATTTGGGGTTAAATTAACTGCCCACACACTGGGTGAAGTGTGTGAAGTAATAGAAAGTTCAAGGTTAAACACTTTCCCAGGACTTTGGGCTTCTTCTAGCACAGTGAAGTGAACCATTGCTTAACAGCTAGCGAGACTGTTCTACAATGATGAAAACGTTAACTCAATATCATTTGGCCTGCTCAAAAAAAGTGGATGGCATGAGTCACCAGGCCAATCTGACTGTAAAACCCTTGGTGCTGAGAGTTAGGAAATTGCCTAGCATGTGTTAAGGTGTTAAAAATTAGGGGATTTTTTTTTATTTTGCACCATAATATTGCAGTTTCACTCAATATGTTGGGTCTTTTATGGGGCGACAATTGAAGGGCAACATTTTTTTTCTAAAGATTTCTAAATCTTTGTTAATGAGATATGAATCATATAGTGAAACCTTTCATTTTGTTCATAAAAGCATACACATTCATTGTTAGGAGGTTATTCTTTTGCATTTTTCAAGGGTATTATGCACACGACCAAGCCTATCTTCACAGCAACAGTTCCAATCCTGAACACAAGGTGGGGACCGACCGATACAGAGGTAAGAATAAGTCGGTGACTACTATGTGGATTGGCAGTTATGTGGGAGTTGAGGAGGAGTTAAATAAGCTCTGTTTGGTCTTTGATTTAGGGTAGTAGTGAGCAGAAATACCTAAGGAGTTGTGTGCCTCATATAGGGAAAGATGGTTTCAGGTTACAGAAACACCACTTCAGCCACAAATGAGTCTGGAATTGACCGTTTGGGATTGGTCTAGTTGAGTAAAGTAAATAGCGGCTGACGAAATCTGTATTTTGTTTCTTTGTACAGTTCTTGGTTGACATCTCATGGACATTGTGAAGAGTGGCCATTACAAACGTATCATCCATCATCAGCCCCACTGCTATCAAGAGGGCAGAGAACTTGAGACTGCCGGTAAATATCTTGTCAGTTAATTTGATTTTGTAACCAAGATATTTTGTTTTTGTAAGATTTACAGCACTGCATTTTGCAGTAATTAAAGAATATAAAGGTTGACAATTTTAAGAGTCATCATACGGCATTACTACTAATTATACAAATATACAAAATAGAAAGATGCCCATTGCAGTATAGGCTATTAGAGGTGTTTGTTCGTATCATCTGTGAGAGCCCCTGACTTACCTGTGTTAAGAGACATACTCAAGGTCAGAAAAGTAACCTCCCGAGGTTCATAAAACAAAATTCACAATGACTATTTGTAAGAAGATTGACTTGACCCAGATGTAATTTCAAAACAATTTTAATACATAAATTAAATCTGATCAATCAAACAATATACACAATGCACAAAAAATATCTATATTTCTTACCTATTTAAAAATCAAATTAAACACACACCATCTCATAAATTATACAGTTCTCAAAGTTCTTGTTGGGTGCGCACCAGTCTCTGTAGAATCAGGTCCACATATAAATCTTGGTGACACAATTCTTGCTTGCACAGTTCAGTAGTTCCGCGTTATCGCAAAAATCCTTTTTCGCTAGACCGGCCGATTAATTTGTAAACTCGTAGACTTACTGGAAGTATAACTGCAGCTTGGCGTAACAATAGTCCACAGGTACTCAGTGCATTTAAAGGTGAACTCTTGGTAGAGGCAGCATTGGTATTAAAGAGACACAATCCTGCTGGTATATTCTAATGTTAACCTTTGTTTTTCCAAAGGTACCAAATTTTTGTGCAGATCTGACAATTCTAGCAACTTTCCAGAATTGTAATAAAGAACATAAGATTTTATATCCAATGTTATGAAAGTTCTCCACCTTCTGTTTGAGAGGTCTACACTCGCTGAAATCTCTTGTCAACTGGCAAGGAAGAATGACTTGCAACAGAATTTGTCCTTAGAAAATTTCCCATGATGCAACAAACATGCGAAGACAAGACAAACATTTTGTCGTCTTTTCAGTTCGCTGAAACATGTTTAAAGGAAGTCCACATCCTGCGCTCGAAGTGTTTTCACATATCAATTACACAAAGTCTATTGTTTATCAACAGGTGTGCAATCTTGCTTCCTATAGGTAAACAAAGAACCTCTGTCCAGTTCTTAGAATGATGATGATAAGACACTGTGCTCCAATTGTCCTCTGACTTCGAACATCTTCTGACATGTTCGTCTCAGGAAGTTCTCACACACTAGTCCATTTAGAACTAGGTCAATCAGATAAGTCATGCTTATTGCACAACACATTGCAAGTTTCATATTTTGCAGTTCTCCTCACTCATAATTTATAGGATTAAATTTAACATGATTTAATTAAAGGTCCATGGCCCGATCGCTAATAGCCTCGTCCCCAGAAGCCCCAGATTTTACCGGACGTGGTCAACATTTTGGTATCAGAAGAAAGCTACTATTTTTCTCATTTAGCCTGTGAAATTTTAGAGCCAAAGGATGTTTGGTTTGGAAGTTATAAGCGAAAATGTGCTCCATTTTGGTCGACCAATATTAATTTTACCGAGTACTCTATGGGCTTACAAAATCACATTTTTAGCTCTCGCATCAAAACGGATTGAAATATCGGCGCGAAACTTTCCCAGATGGGGTTTTCGAGTGAACCCCAATCTATCAAGATGAAAACTTCATATCCTTAAATCGGGCCATCCTCCTTTAATATAATACAGATTTCAGATATGACAGAAAGCACAATAATGGGTACCATAACATTAGCAATTTTTCTTAATGTCACATATTTTTACTAAATTACTGAATTCCTTAATTTACTGTGTTAATATCTTTATATACCTGTATACATATTGAAGATAATTTGAATGGGTTCTCAAACACTTTGACAATTTTTCATAAACATTACTTTAATATTTCCGTCAATTTTGACGGAAAAAATCTGCCATTCAAAAATGACGTTTATAAAAATGTTCTCAAGCATATTTTTAAAGGAATTCCATTATTGTTGATTACATATCATGTTTAATACATATTGGTCCATGATTTACATAATTTTGGGGGGCAAAAAGTCATACCATTGGTTTTCAGGAGGGCGACAAACAGACAGTGCTATTGTTACTGTCATCCGTCATGTACGCCATGTAACAATAGCAATATTTATTAGCCACTTGGGAATAACTTCAATAAGTTTATCAGTTGCCTTTTATTGTTTTCTGTAAAGGGACAATCAATTTGGATAACTTAAAACAAAAAAATATGAAAAATCATCGTTTTGGTATGAAATAACATATTTTTTTTTGCTATTGTTACCTCCTCAATATTTTGCACTACACAATAGCATTTTCAAAGCTCGCGGGAGGGGGAACAAACGGCCAGTCCCGAGATCGATCAACATCTATCAATTTGCATCATGGCTGGTGGTAGTCATGTAACGGCAGTGCGAAATTGAAAAGATATGTTTACTTTTTTTATAATCTGGTACCTAAATCATTCCGTCAATAATATTGCAGTAACAATAGCACAGAATGGTGCAGTCTATGGGCCACGAAAACCTGAGCGTGTGTGTAGAAATTCAATGTAATTGTGCTTGTTTGTATTCACGATAGATGATCATGCAGGATTACACATACTGTATAGATTACGCGTGCACGATGTTGTCGCAGTGGGTACATTCATGGCGCCAGGGCTCGCGATAGCATTTTTAGCATAGCAATTGCTACACATTTTCTGCCATTGCTATGCAATTTTGAGATTGGTAACAATTTTTTCCCATACGTTGCACTATCAATATGATCAAAGCAAGAGCTGTTGCCAAAAATTGCTACACAAATAAAGAATCCCTAGCGCGAGCGCTGCTATCCATGTCGATCGTCGTATTACGCCAACGTTACTAATTATTTGACGGAAGTTGTTTAATCGTGATAGAATTTGGATGGAGGCCCTGCTAAAGTTATTATTCTTTTGATGGCAATGGTGCTAATGTTATGATATATTGTGCATCTTATAGTGGCTACTATAGTAATTGGTTAAAAGTTTACACAAGGGCGAGGAGTGCTAATGTTACCGTTCATTTTGCATGTATCTGTCCTTGACATGTCACATTAGCAGTATTGTTATGTTGTGTTTTACAGAATTGTTAATATATTACATCATGATTTTACCATGGTAAAACCTTGCTGCTATTGTAGTATTACAAGCCATAGTAGACCAATCTGCAATACTTTGTTCTAATTTTAAAAAGGTTACACATTTCCTATATACTCCAATGGTATTCTCAAACTAATATAATATCGTGGAATAATTAAACGGAAAAAGGTATATATTTTTTTTACCTTAAATTGAAAGTAGGGGTGCCTATGGAAAAGTTAAACTAGTTATCATTAACACATTAATAGAATTATTTTTCCCCCCTTGTGGTAGGTTTCTGGTCCCATTATTGTGCTTTCTGTCATATATTTATTTCATCTCGTGGCCCTAGGGCCAAATTGCATGAATATTACAGTATAAAAACATGTAAATGCAGATTAAGAAAAATACATCTAAATTACGACAAAATTACAACAAAATTTAACCAAATGCACTTTGATTTTAAAAAAATCATAAAATATCTTAAACCATTAAAAACTAGAGGCTCTTAACTCCCATGCCACTCACTGCATCTAGACAATTAATATCAAGATTATACATTTCTTACACCCGTCATCATAAAACAATCAAAAACCTCACTCACACATCACACTTTCTCAAAACAAACCACACACAAATACTTACACCCAGGCACTCCCCTCACATGCATAAATCATCAAAACAACCTATAACATAAAAAATTATTAAAATAATTTGTATTCAACAAATCAATAAAATAAGGGACTGGGCTCTTTCTGAAGCGAGTTGTTCTGCAAGGCAAAAGAGATATTGAATGTGAATTACGTAAATTCCTGCCATGAGCATGATTGCCTTGTAGGGGGTATAAGAGTTTTTGTGTGCGCACACTCAGGCAGAGATTTTAGCAAATTTAACACTGTGTTTAGCCCTACGCTGTGAGAGTGTTTCGATCCCACATTCTTCAATGGCATCTGTATATGAATTATACTGTCTACCCAACATAATTTTACATGCCCTCTTTTGGGCTCTTTCAAGGGAGGATACTTGTTTATCAGTTAAACTTGAATCCCATACTACATCCCCATACTCCACCAGGTGCCTGACATAACCTTTATAAATAACAACCAAATCTTTTCAATGTTCTCAGCATGTATAACCTAGAGTTAACCTTTCTAAGCAATTCATGACTTGCTTGTCCCACTTCAGATCCTCTTGTATCCAAATTCCCAAAATTTTGGCGAACTTGACAAAAGTTAGAGGGATGTTCTCAATATGGACCGAAGGGACAGGAGGGTTTTCATGAAACAAACCTGTAGACCCTAACATTTAGTTGGGTTCAATGTTAAATTGTTATTTCTCGACCAATTATTAATTAGCAAAATCAATTCCCAGTTCCTTTTGAAGTATACTGTTAGAAGTATTGATAATATTTTATCAGCAAATGTGAGGTCATCGACATATTTCCACGCACCAACTTTGGAGTGTGAAGCGGCATCATTTATTATTACTTGGAAACCCAAAGGACCCATTTTTGTACCTTGTGGGAGCCCCCCATTTTAGGTTTTGAAAATCAGAAAATGTTTTTTATTGTATCTGACACATTGTTGTCTCTCTGAGACAAAACTACTAATCCAGGGGATGTTGATGCTCTAACACCCATCTGGATAAATTTATAAATGAGAAGTGTGTGGTCAATGAGATCAAATGCTTTAGAAAAATCTGTTAGGACTACAGTGCCCACGTTTTTAGGTTTATCAGCACCCCTGTGCAAGAAATGCATCAAACTTATCAAATAGTGTGATGTAGATACACCTTTAAACATTGCCATACTGGTTAATACATGTCTTCATTACAGAAAAATAATACAATATTCAGGAGTCTCTCACACCTGGGAGAAGGTCGATTTTCTATTGGATAGAAAAGGCTTGTATTTTTCTCAATTTTTTATTTTTTTTATTTTTTTTCCTTTTTTTATTTCTATTAAATTCAAAAAAAAAACTGCTGTTTTAAGGTCCCGGGAAATGAGATGATAAACCTGCTCCAAATCTTTGTGGACCATTCCATTGCAATAAACAGGCCAGAAAAAGAATACACTACCAGTGAACTCATTTGTGAAACTATTGATTATCAGTCAGTGTCATGAATAGATTCACACCAGTCACCTGAATTTTCTACAGGGTTCGGAAACTTCCGGAAGAACTAGTTTCTTCCGGAAGAATGGAAGAAACTGGAAAAAAAGGGGTTTCTTCCAGTTTCTTCCGGAAGAAACTGGCAAAATGAGACATGTATTATGAACAACAAACTAATTACACCATATTCATCTGCTTTGCACTTTAAATCAGTTTAGTTACTTTACAGACAATCTTTTTTTCCAAAATTAATTTACAAGTTTATAGCATGTTAGTATACCTTGCAAGTATATAGTAAATTTGTTCACAATTTTGTTTTGTCTTGCAATCAAATTATACAGATGGTAATTGTACCCATTTTCCCAAATCTTTCCATGTGCACACAGATACAGTCATGACAGTGTAATTGTAGATGCAAAGAATGAAAAAACTTTTAAAATCTGTATAAACGGTTAATTTGTTAATTTATAAAACACAAATCATAAGAGTAGCAACCATTAATTGTTCTTTTGTTTTAAATGTTGTGTATAATACATACTAACTTTGCATTACTTAGTGAGGAGAACCTGGGTTGGGGAGACTATAACTTTGTTTAAAGAAATTGAAGATGTTCAAGTCTTTACAAGGGGTCTCTGGTAACATCATGAATGCATGGCCTCGCTGGTGTAAAAAGTATCTAATCAGTTTCTTCCAGTAATTTGTTATATTTAGGCCTTGTGAATCAATGTAAGTTTAATTATGCAATTGCATGGGGTAGGTAAGGGGGTCCCTGAAAGGTTATTTTAAGTTATTTCACTATATTTCATTTACTGTATAAGATAAAACCAAAAGTGTAAGTCATTCGCTTTAAAATAGAAAATTTTTAAATGACTTTTTTAGTTTCTTACGCTTTCAGTGGAAGAAACTGGAAGAAACCAGTTTCTTCCAGTGGAAAAAACCGCGGAAAAAAAAACATGTTTTTTCCACCTGTGGAAGAAACTGGTGACCCCTGATTTTCTATTACTCTCTGATAAATCTATGGTACCACAAATGATTCCCTCACCAACCCAAATATTGAATGCTTTCTGGTCCCTCCTTGTAGACTTGACACAAACCACATCAATTCCATTTGCATTTCCTGGGACCTTTAATGGTTAACCACCATGTTTAGAGTAGTGAATAGGACATTGAAGCATGCATATCACTCTTACCATCAAAACTGCAATGTTGTTTCCCACTAAACTCAATAGTGAGTACATTGCAAGTGTAAGTTTATCATATCATGTAGAGAACACGACACATTTAAATATTTGGAATGAAACCAAATGATTGTATAGAGTTTTGCTAGAAGGCTGACCACCTCTCTAACATAACTAAAAGTGGGTCAAATTTTAAAAGAAGAATATGAGTAATGTAATGGGCACTTGCAATACCTTCTCCCCTAATGAAAATTATTAGGTTTATAGAACTTCAGCAGTCTTTTGGTTGGGTCCCTTTTGCATCTTGTTGAGAAACATCTACATTTTGATTACCACTACAGAACAGTGTGACTGCTTTTATCTGCTTGAAGTCAATGCAGGGTTGATAAAAACAAATGAATAATGCCTTAATTCCCATAGGATCATTTAGTATTCCTGTGAACTGCCTGTCATTTCCTAGGAGCAATGCTCCCTGCCTCTGTCAGTATCATTCAACTGTTGAAAAAAAGATACTTTTAGGTCGTCCAATTCAATCGGAAATACCTTAAGGGAGCAAGATTCCTGTGGGGGTGTCTTTGGATCAGTTCATAGTTGGTATGCTTATACATTGGAGACAATTGGGGATTATGTGGGGTACAGATGTGGTCAAAGGTTATTCAAGGGTCATTAAGGTCATTATGTGCTCTACACTTATTCTTTTCCACATAATCGGAAAACCTCTTGGGAACGCTGTTTCTATACATTTAAAGGAATGAAAGCCTTAATAAACTACAATGACTGACAAACATATGCTTAGAAGACCAGTTTTTAAAACCTGGATGATCAAAAAGGATCCTGATGAAGTCAAAAATTTTTGGTGCCATATACAAGTCAAGTACACATCAATATTGTCTAACCTCTCTGTTAATTCTTACAGGTGAACAAAGTTATGGTGCTTGCGTTCAGGAGGTGGTCTGTCATTGGTCAGGCTGGTGGAATTTGGACTAATCGGGGTTTCACAGGGCTGTCAAGGCACTCAAGGTAAGGAAGCCCATGTCACCATGTAAACTAAGATTCAGTTCACTAACTCACCAACTAGGCAAATGGGACGAGAGGTTGAAATTCACCAAAGCGGCAATGGTCCCACAACATCAAAATTTTGTGAGAAATTAAAAACAACATTCTAGCCATACACCTGTAAAATCTGCAATAATGTGCATGTGTAGAAATATGATTTGTTTACCTTAATTTGACATGCACTTGCATAAAGGGTGTTCCAGAGGTCATTTGGACATTTCTTCTGTTACCATAATGCAGGAAAGCTACGGACATGCGGGTTTTGCATAATGTAGGACTGTGTATCTATCAACATAAAGTAGAAGTTTTTCCAAGTTGGTTACTAAGGGTTGGTAAATTTGACACAGTTCGTCGAGTTTGATTGAATTTTTCTGCTTACCATAAATAGCCTTTGCATTTTCTTTTTTAGTTCCAACAAAAACCACGTTTATGAACAGTCTACACTGCAAATTTGAGTACCACAAACAACACGGTTTTCATGTAATTCAACAAATACTACGTTGACCTTGTTTCCTTCATTTTTGTGTTATAAAATACCAGTCAGGGCTGCTTTCTGCCGGTTCTAAGTAGTACACAGATTGTTCTCCGCTATGTATTACATAACAGGAACAATTCACGCCATTTTCATATAACCATGCAAAAATGGTTCTTCATGTCGCAAGCATGTTTCTATGATAAAGAACTTTTAAGTCCTCTCTATTTTCTATTATGTCTTTCCCAAATTTTCACCATCGTCAATATGAATTAGTAAATTAGTGATTGATTGCGAAACGTTATTCAATATTTTTAAATTAATCATTGCATCCACGCAATCTTGAATTAAAACATAATAAAAAAGAAAATTATAAAATAGAAACGGTAATTACGGATTTCCAAAGGAGACACCGGATATGCAAATTTACACTTTGAAAAGGCTGTATGACAAATAATTTTTCAGATAATTTCATCATTAAAAAACCCAGGCCTATCTCTAAATTTCTTACATTAACATTTATTCTAATTGGATTCTATCAGTTTAGATTAAAAGTTGAAATCAAAATGCATTGGAATATATATGTAATAGATTAAAAATTTTAATCTAAATTCAGATTTTTCCTCCATTTTAGTCTAAGAAATTTAGAGATTGCAAAGGTGGTATCGCGATATTTTGATACCTCCTTTGTTTGTCTTATATACTATATAGCAAGACCGTGTTAGAAATTCTATGAGTTTTATGATTTTTCGACCAGTAAGTTGTTAAACCAATCTAGATTGCTATATTTTTTGTACGGATCCAGACAAGACAAGGCAAAAACCCGGCTCGCCCTTTCTACAAGTCAATTAAAACAATGAAGAAGAAGAAAATGAACGAAAAGAAATCAATAGCAGTGTTTGCACAATATAAGACCAAAACAACGGTAATTAGTATTGTTGGTTGACGGATAATGATGATAAACTTTTTTCTCCAAGAAGATTTACTTTAAAGGTCTTTACTTTTAAAAGACAGCTGCAGAAAACATATTATACACTGTTAAAAATGTTCCTAATTTTACCAGACTTTGCCTTTTAAATTACGGTAAACACCAATTATTCAATAATCCTCATGCTTTATTACCTATACCTAACATAAAATTACAATTTGGAAGCAGAAAAATGTAAATAAACAGTGGCTAAAATAATACTACACATTTGGAAAAAAGGTAGTATTTATACGCTGACCGTTATTATATTTTCCGTAATATTACGTTCTTTTGTAACTTACTTGTTTTTAATGTAAGAATACGAACTATGAAAATCGTTTTACCTATAAAATGTGTTAAATAACGTCGTAAGTAACATCATTAAAATGCAAAATCTTATTTTCCCTATCATTTTTAAAAATAGTTTTAAAAACTCTTTTCCTCCTTTTGTATTATATTTAGTTTAATTTGAAAAAAAAGTAGTACACACATATATATTTAATTTTAGCATCTGATATCAGTCAAGTCCTGTAGTGTAGTGGATAAGGTTTAGGACGTGTAATTTAAGGCCCTGGTTCGAATCTATGTAACGTACATGTATTAAGTTTATTCATATGATGCTTAAGTAATTGGTGACATACACATATAAAACAAAGTGTATCAACTGGTTTGTATTTCTTAAACTTTTCCCTTTGTCTCAAATGTTTTGCTGAAATATAACTTTTTTACCAAACCACGGGTACGTAAATACAACTTTTGTATGATGCCATAGCTACAAAGTGAAAAACTTGGTCAGAGGGATTTAATAATCGTTTAATTTTAATTTGTTTATGTTTTTTTAAACAAGTCAAAAACCAACAATAAGTTGAAGCTAAGGATTTGACGCCGTGATTTTACGTTCCTTGCAATGGTTTCGTATTTAAGGCTCCAGTTATTTTACGTTTAGCATGTAGTGAAGCCCAGCTGCCAGTCAAATGCCTGTTTTTTACAGGTTATTTTTTAACAGGGTAGGCCCTTCAATTTTGGCGATGCGAAATTAGGTCGCCAGATTTTGAAAATTTGTTCCAAATTATATCTCTATATGAACTGTGCCTAAATCGTAAAGGCACTCAATAAATCCCAATCTGATTATAAATTATTATTTTTGACTATTCCAGGACCGAATTTTGAATCCTACATAATTTAAACAGAATGGAACCATCATACGCGAGTTCTTTGGTGTTTCATATATATTTTGAGCGGTGTGTAGGGCAGTATTTGCAGAGTAAAGGAAAAACTTTTTTTCTGTGGTGATGAAAAGCGGAGAACCCAGATCGAATGTACAATGATAAACACAAAGTTTCTTATGAGATTTTGTTTCAAAAACGTTGTGTCTCAATCCCCCCCCCCCCGAGAATACGGCTTTAGATTGAAAAAAAAATCAAAAGACCGTGCTGTGACATTGAAAAAAAAAAGTAACCTTAAAAAAAATAAAAAAAATAGGTTTATCGATTCGAAAACTGGGAGAAACCTCGTTTTTTTCGATCGAAAAAGTTTGTAACATAAACAATCTTTCATATCAAATTTGTAAACGTAGCTTTTTGCAGGGTTTATCGATTTGATTTGAAATGTAAAACGAGCTTAAGCCCGCCGACGAAAAAGAAAACCCTAGTTTTCGGGGCGAGCGGACCCTTTCGAGTAGGGTCGTCGGTCGGTGCGAATTTTTTCTTTTTTTAAATTTTGTTTCTTTTTCTGGAGTCAAAATTGGCCTAAAATAGCCCCAAAATCTGATGAAAATCAAAGAAAAATTGAAGACATTTTTTCAAACAAAGTTTCTTAAAAAAATCGCCAAATTGATAAATTTCGGCTAAAATAAAAACAGTCTGATGTCTACAGGATTTGGAAAAGACTAACAAAAAAAAAAAATCTGCAAAATGAAAACTCAGGGTCGGTCGGGCCCTAAAACAGGGTTTTTTATTTTCGTCGCCTAAAGGAACATATTTTTATTGTGTAGAGATTGTCTATGAACATCTATAGCAAAGTTATATACACCAATAGAAGAGAACATTTTTCACCGAAAAAAATGGTTGATCGGTTTAAATAAAAAATGCTTTGGTTAATGAAAAACAAGTTTTTCTCATAGTGTGCATACCGGGACACAAACAAGCTCTACATAATAACAATTTTGGTCATTTTTGATACTATAGCAAAAAAGAATAGTTCATCTCAACCTCCTGTGGCGCAGTTTCGCGAGTGATCAGGTTGTACAAAATTACTTGTATGCGTTCTTTTCTTTTATAGAGACTAACTTTTTGGGGGGAGGGGATTGGCAAGAAAAAATTGGCCTCAAAATAAAGGTGTTGTTTTCTTTTTGTAAAAAATGTAAAAAATGCAATAAAAAAATTCCGAGTGGCGGTTAGTTTTCTGAGTAAAAAAAACGCATAGCGCTTAGGGTTTTGGCCTGTAGGTAGTCGAGACCTGTTCTTTTGTTTTGGTCCTATAAGCGTAGGCGTTTGTGTGTTTTAGTCAAAAAGCTTGAGCTACGTGGAAATTCGTTGATTGCATTTTAGCGACTTTTTTTTTCGTCTATTCGTGGCATTGTTCTATCTTGACTAATTGTTTTTAAAAATAGTTATTAAACAAATCTTGAAATATTCTAAGAACATGCACTCTAAATGTGTTTTTTACGCCTATGCGCGCGGGAAAACTGAGACGAACCTTCTTCTCGGCCCTAAGCGCCTATTGATTTGAGGTCGTATAATCTCAAGTGTAGCGAGGATCTTGTTTTTTGGGGGGGGGGGGCGATTTTGTCGAAAGTGATTTAATTTTTTTAAGGTGTAGGACCGTTGTGACCACGGGGTGATGCACGAAAGTGGAGCTCCGATAACCAAATGTCGACTTTTTAAAACAAAAATTTGAAACAATTAAAAAAAAAAAATCTTCAAAGAACATTTTTGGTACGAATTTCTCTTGAGAATTTACAAAAATAAGTAAATTTTATTATTTTGTAAATACACAAGAGTAAATTTTACCCAAAAATCTTCAAAGTGTGGAAAATTTCACTTTTTTTTGGAGTGGAGCCCTGTAAAGTTAATTCATCACCGTCGGATTTCAATCCACTTTACCTGAAAGGGGATGACCCGGCTTAGTTTATAAAGTGTTTATTTTGATGTTAATGGACTTTACCCCAATGCCCCATCTGAAAAATAACAATTCACTGGCAATATTATAATCCGTTTGATATGAGAGCTAGAACAATATTTTTCAAAAAAACAAAAAAACTTTTGTAAAATTAATATTGGGATTTTTTTTCGCCTTGAAAAAAAAACTTTAGGTAAATGAGGGGAAAAATGGTTTTGCTTTCTTTCAGACAATTTTTGACAAAATTACGGTACTACAAAGATGAGGTGGGGGAGGGGGATATTAGAGATAGGCAATGGACCCTTAAACAATACAGTTTTTATGGTAGGGTAATTCAATTGCGTTAATTGGCCACCTTTTAGAGTGACATTGACACATCCTCCCATTTTCTACAAAAACATTGGTGGATTGAGAATTGTATCGAGACTACCAAAACAATTTTACCCAATAATGTCATAATATAGCCACCAAGTAATAAGGGCCTAGTAGTTGTTTAAGTCGAAAATCTGTTGCATGGTCGTTTTCAGCCTTCTTCGGGTAAATCCGCACGGAGAATTGACAATTATATAAAAGGGAAGTTGATGCATTTTGCATATAGGACGGCTTAAATAATTTTTGTCAAAACTTAATTTGATAAATGCTTTTTAGACGTTGTGTGTTTGTTGATTTCTTCTTTAACTGGGTCCATTATTCAGAGGGAAATTTAAGTTACCCTCTGCACATATGGCCCCAGTTCAACACCTAATGAATAAGCCTTAAAAAGTTTTTTTTGGTAAATCAAGTAATTTTGTAATTAAAAGATCCGAAATAGTGTGCACGGGCTTAGGTTGCACAACTGAAACCCAAGAATCATCAGAGTTGTGATAAATTTCTCTGTTTGTAAACCATTTAAAACGGGGTCACAACCACACTGTATTTATGAATTATTGATTACAATTAAACATTATTATGTTAGGGTGCAAATTTCTCGATTATAGTATAAAAAATTTACTATTAAAACAAATATCTTTTGACTGAAAAATAAGGGTTTAGGGTAAAGTGGGGGTTAATATGGAACCCCTTAAGCAAGATCGAATTTCAAGATTTTATTTTACTTTTAATAACTTTTCATTATCAATTGGATTAGATTTGAGTTCAATGGGTATGATACAGACTACTAAAAGATAGTATTCATCTCTAACCAATAAAAGATATAGGATGTCAATTTTTTTTGGCAAGGGTCCATATGCCCAATGCGTCGGCAGTATGGACCACCTTGTTATTGGCCAATAGAGGTGGGAAAATATGGACCACATTATGGTCCATATTGCCAGTCCCATTATAAAGTTTCTACATGGGGGATATAGGGTGTCCATATTACCCCCAGATCACACATAACAATGTAATTAGATGTGAGATAGGAATTTGATACATGTATTGATACATGAGTAATCAGTACTTCATGTTGCCATGGTAACAACCTCAAGACGAGGCTCAAGAGAAAATAGGGAGATTTTAAAATTGTCAATGACATAAATAAAAGAAACGTGTTGAAAATTTTAAATTTAAAATTCTTTCAGGACACTCCCTCCGTTAATAACCAAATTACAGTGTTGAATGAGGTTCTTTCAAGTACCAATAGAAGGGGTCATCCTACATCCTATGGTCAAAGTTAAGAGGGGGGTCCATATTACCCAATTTTACCATATATGAGTTGCATCTGCAATACAGAGGCGGAGAAAGCGGAACAACCACACGCCAACCCGGTGGTGAATGGGTCATGGAGGATCTCTTCTAAAGAGAACGACCACCTCTGTCCAAAAATTTTGTGAAGAGTCACATGTGACGAGTGTAAATGCACTTTTCCCCAGCATTGCTAAAATATTTCAGTAAATAAAAGGGTTTTTTTTCAGATTGGGGGCATATGCCTTTACGCCAATTAAAATTTGCTAATAATATGATATTTGCATAATTTACATTTTTTTTAATTTTAGGTTGTTTTTTTGTTTTAAAAAATTATGTAATATGTATTAGCATAATTTACCAGATCTACACACTTATGCCTATGTATTACATTGAAATAAACATGTTTTAGTTATTAAGCAATTTCCTAGGCCCTATAGCTACCTTTTTACACATTCATTGCAAAACGTTATAAAAAGGTGTTTGATTTGGTCACAGCAAAAATCAAAAATACTTTTTTGTCAAAAAGGTGGGTTTATTTACTAGCCCACTGCTCCTATAAATCATTAAAGCAGTGAACATCCAGCATCGTCTTTCTCTATTTCTAAATCAGAGTAATGAGAATTTCTAACGTTAATGCCTTAACGTGTTTTAAACACATGAACGGGGGTTTTCAAAAAATGCCGATGGCGAAGTCTTTAGAATCTAAACCTAAACGTCATGTTAAGGGGAAATGTGTTTAGAATCTCCACCATCTGAACACCTAAATGTTAAGAAATTAATGCTTAGACGTCTCAAAAGGAGACACAATAGTGTCTTAGATACGTTGGTTCAGACCCAGAACACATGGATCTAGTGTTGTAAAAACATTGAATTATAAAATAATATTAGACGGAACTCAGTTCCATATTTTATATTTACGTGCATCGCATACGATCATCCTGAGACATAGATATAGATCTATAGCACATTCTATTTCTAAGCAAATCATGAACTGTGATATGGTATATGCGTAATAGCGCTATTTAAAATACGTATTTAGATTATTGATATTACGTTAATAGGGCACCAAAAACACACATATTTTTCAAATTTACTCCAAATTAGGCTAGTGTTAGGAATTGGTGTTGCCGTTAACTTTTCGAATAATTGTCCCCGCCGAACGAGTTCGGAACGGGGACTATGAAATGAGCATGCAGCCGTCTGTCCGTTCTCCGTTTGTCCGTTCAGTCGTGACAAAATTTTGAACCAAAAAAAACGACCCATGTTTGGATACCATTTCTCTGGATTTCCGTAAGGGTGACAATTATGTAACGTGGTGGAAAGAAGCGGGTTGTGAGTTCTCGACCTAATTAGATTTGTGGCCGTGAAATATGCTAATTAGTACCTAATTTGCACATAATTTAATGAAATTTCCTGCAGTTCCTGTTTACAAGTTTTTCTGGGATTCTGTCATGGTCTATGATGTAAACTTGGTGAAAGGAAGCAGACTCGAAAGAGTTTTCTTGACCTGATTAGATTTTGGGCTATTTCGGGCACATTTAGTATGCAAATGGAGCTAATTAATATGCAAAATCAGGTAATTACTATATTTTTGAAACGGACTTGGATACTCAAATTCCTGCGCTGCATATTAGCCTATCATGGGGCACATCTTTTTGCTTTTGAAAGTTGTATTATATATTCGGGCTTAGGGTCTTCCAAATGAGCTAATTACATATGCGTAATTGCTGTATCTCTCAGATACGTCGGATAGGCAAAATTCCTTCCGTTTACTACATAAACTACTATGCTATGAGGAGGGTGTGAGGTGTTGGGAGGGGATGAGGTGTTAGTGAGGGGGTTGGTTTTTTGGGGATGGGGTTGGTGTTGGGGATGGGGTTGGGTGGTTGGGAGGTGTATGGTGTGGAGAGGGAGTGGGGTGTTTGGGGAGTGGGTGGGGGTTGCGGGGTGTTTGGGAGGGGTTGGGTATCGCGGGGTTTGGGAGGTGGTTGGGGTGTTGCATGGTGTTGGGAGGTGTGGGGTGTTGCGGGGAGAAAAATATGTTGGGAGGGGATGGGAGTGTTTGCGGAGGGATGAGGGTGTGGGAGGGGATGGGGGGTTTCTGGGTGTTGGGGAAGGGGTGAGGCGTGTTATGGGTCTTGGGGTAGGGGTGTTGAAGGTGGTGAGGGGTGGGGTGTTGCAGGGTGTTGGGATGAAGTGGGGTGGTTGGGAGTTGTGGGTGTGTTTGGGGTAGGGCGTGGGTTTTGTCGGGGTGTTGGGGAGGGGGTGGAGGTTTGTGCGGGGTATGGTGAGGGGGTAGGGTGTTGACGTTGCTTACCACTGTTATGATCGCACCATTCGTGGGGATGTATTTTACGCATCGCGTAAATACGAGTTCGCGCTTGTTAAATTTTGACATGTAATAAGGTGCCCACCCGATTATAACATACATTTTTGTGTTTTATACCGAAAGCCATCACCACATATCTTGATTCCAAAATTTAATTTGAATCCGACATAAAACCGATAAACAAGTTTCATTCATGAAATTAATATAAAAAAAGAAAAATTATATAAATAATTTACCGTAACCAGCGATATTATTGCATTGTAGCACTTATAATGGATAGAGTTCACCAAACATAGTTGGCAGGGAAATGAGACAAACAATGTTTTTATTAAAAGCAAACTCTTGGCTTTGATGGGGTAAGTGTGGGGTCCGAGGCTGAGGATAGTGTGGGTACCCCTTAAGATTCAATTTCCTGTAGCAAGTCTTATTTATCCCGTGCCCGCGGGCCAAATGTCCGGTCTGAAGAAATACGGAGCAGTTCTTCATCTTTTTTCGCCGATTCCCCAATTTTCAAAGATTTGACTCCCTTTCTCTCCACCTCTTAATAAGAAAAAAGTGCTAAGAGGTTCTAAACTGTCCTTTAGGAACCTTTGTGGCGGTTTCAAATTTTTTAAGAACCGTTTTTTGAGGGTTCCTGATTCTTGAGCGTCCATATAGAGGACAAAAAGGGTCTAAGGCGGCATTTTTGTTGTGTGTACGAGTTACTTTAAACAATTTTGTTGCTATGGTTTATTTGTTTGTTTGCATTTCGTATATTATTTCCTATCATTTTCATGCTGATTTATATTTTGGACAAATTGTTGCATTTGAAAGGGCATCATTGTAACATACTAGAAACTAGAATTTCATTGTCAGATTCACGACTTGAAATATTCTATAAACGGTAATCTTATATAGGCCTAATGTTAATATATTGCTATTGTTTTTTATATAGTGATGGTGTTTGAAGCAACATTGTTTCATAACAATACGGGGAAACATTAGCTCGGTAGCCAGGATTTTTTTTTAAGGCGATGGGGAGTGAGCAAGAATGGATGTTTTTGCAAAATGTGATCTTTTTGTGGTGCGTGGGTTGGGGTGGGAGGTTGGGCCAAAGAGGGACTTTTTTGCCAATAACAACGGCCTATATTTACCAAAATCTCATTGAAATACGTATTTACTTGCTCAATACGATTGCAAACAGCATGTTATGACCTTTTATAAACTTTTCGGATATGTGGGGGAGGTTCGGACATGTCTATCGCCGCTTCCTCCAAAGGTCCCGCTTTGAATCTTATTCATTCTAAGCTTGCAAAAATTCATTTTTATAGCGAACAACAGTTGGTTGCGAATTATTAAACGAACTGCTTTTCGTTCGCCGGCTTCCCCTTCCCCTATCAGAAACATAATCCTGAAATACACAAATTTTGGTTGTAGGTGATTTTGCTCACAGCCGAAAACCCCTCAATTGTTCAGGGTCAACAATGCGGAGCCGATGCAATTAAGGGAACCCAATGAGTGGTTTTATGCCTCGCAGATCGGTAAAAAGGCCGATTTTGGGGTTTCGCACTCTGAGAAAACTGAAGCATTTTCTCGGCGAAATCAACCAAAAACACTTCAATGCTCAACCGTTCTGAAAAAGTATGGACACAAATCCAAGAAGAATGTACATAATAATGTATGTATAAAACTTTATAAGTAAACTAGCATCTAAAATCACAAAAAATATGTAAAAATCTGACAAATATCGAACCTGTTAATACCTATATCAAAGAGATTATGTCGTTTCTTGACTATTATAGTTTGGTGGATTAATTGGCTAAATTATTAAAAGAACGAAAATCGATGTGCTCTTTAATTGATTAAAGATATAGCCTATTTTTCGACAAATAGGATACTTAATTTCATATGCATATTGTATGACAAAATTAGCTATATCTATTGTTCTACATGAGCAAATATTGCAGATTTCACTGCAATAAATTCAAAACACGATTTTCAATATAAACACAAAATTTGATGTGTTGTGGCATATTGCCCTTTTGTTAATAAGCCTCGTTCAGGGTCGTCTGCTTACCTATTATAGAAGAAACAGTGTTTTGTGCAACAATGGCTTCACTTGGTTTTGAATGTAAATCTATGCACAAAACAATTCCTTTGCAAGGATTATGTATGTAATAATTAATCTGTAATTGTGAATATTTGACAAGTAATTAGAAAACAGCTGTATTGGTCTTTTTCTCAAAATAGTGGTTGCAAATCTGATCAATCTTTTGCTCATTTTAAAGCCTTATGTGATTATCAAACAGGAGAGAACATTCAAAACCGTTGCTGATGAATCCCAACATTGCATTCAGTGAGGACATGAGTATGGGCAGAAACAGGCAGACAGTGTCTACTTTGTCCAGTTACACCAGAGTTTGTGGATGTGATCCCGAGAGAAGCCTGATGGTATACTGCTGTCTATGGGAGGACAGACGGCATTGAATTGTGGAGTGGAGCTCTACAAGAGGGGCATCCTACAGAGAAATGGAGTTAGAGTAAGTTTCCATAGAAACAAAAATACACTGCAGTATTGTTTAGGGGTGGTTAACAAATGATAACTTCTTGATCAGATCAGATAACTCGTGATCAGAGGGTCGCGGGTTTGAACCCTGTTAAAGCCAATGTGCTGTGTCCTTGGGCAAGGGACTTAACCTACTTTTCCTCTCCCCACCCAGTAGTATGAATGGGTAGCAGCATATGATGGGAAGATAAAAACCAACTTGCTGTGCAGGAGGAGTGGCAACCCCCCCCAGCAAATTACATTAGACGAATCTGGCTCAGCACCAAGGACAAAGAGATGGGCACTCCGGCCAGGTAGCTGAGCTCTGGCATGCACCTTTTATATTTTACAATTATTCTTTTGTTCTTATTGTATAGGGAAAACAAGTGATTTATTTTCATTATTTATCCATGACTAAATCTTTGATAAAATTCTGCCAGTGTTCTGCTAACAAATGTTTGGTCTGATCCAACAGGAAAAAGTTACAATTGTTCCATTTTTCTAAGAATATATGGTAAACGTGATATGATGATATCTTACTACAGGTCATAGGAACACCCATTGAGTCTATCATGGCTACAGAGGACAGACAAACCTTCAATGACAAATTAATGGAGATTGGAGAGAAAATTGCACCAAGTGTTGCTGTGGAAAATGTAAGTTGTAAATATCTGCTGGTTAGTAGATATATACTCAATTCTGTAATTCTGTGAAAAATGAAGTGTATTTAGGTTAAGATTTTTTTTATTTTATTTAATGAGTTTGCAAAGACTTTAACGGGAGGGTTATCAACACAAATTACAAAAGGGCACACTATTTTCCCGAGGTACTGGCTATGGGCCCATCACCGGTAGCCAGTACCATGTAGTATTTGTTTTTTTTGCACCTCACTGTGACTCTGGGGACAAGGTTGTCAGGAATAGAACTATTTCCCTAGGGAAATATCACTTGCAATTGCCAATGAAATAGCATGATTATGAGTATTTATGAGGTGTAATAAAAGATTCCTTCTACCACAGAACTTGTTTGGATAAAGATTACTGAAGTGCAAAATAAACCAAAAACCCAATATGATACCTACCATAATTGTAAATTGCCTCTTTACCCTTCAAAATTGGATTTTGTCCAGGTACCTGATGCTCTAGAAGCAGCTAGGAAGATTGGTTACCCAGTGATGATAAGGGCAGCCTATGCCTTGGGTGGCTTGGGATCAGGTGTAGCTAAGGATGAAGACCATCTTGTGGATATTGCCACAAAGGTAAATAACCTCGTGTTTAGAATAGACTAGAAGATAATAATGAGGTGATGTTGTGGTGAGGAAGATGATACAAAGATTTTACTCATTCCTAAAAGTCTATTGAAAATGCTTGGTGTGTTATCTGCATATTTTAACTGGGGAAGCAAGTATGTAACTAACAGTGGTCCCTATACAACAATGGACAAAAAACAAGGGACAAAAGACAAAGGCACAAAAATATACACAGCCAGATTCTTATAGTGTAACCAGGCATGAAAATATGTTTATTTCCTGGGAAGCCAGCTGCCAAATTTTCCAAAATGTGTATGTTTTTGTGTGCAAATTCCAAAATTTTCCTCCAAACAACAAAATTTTCTTGGGAAGGAGCTTCCTAAATTCCCCCACTTTTTCATGCCACGTAACCCAGAGCTTAGGCTACTCCATGTGTACTCTTAGCTCTACTTCAGGGTGAGTCATATTGTATCTAAATTTGATTTTTTTCCCTTGCTTTGTGAAGGCACTGGCATTGTCCAACCAGTTACTGATAGAGAAGTCTCTGCTTGGCTGGAAGGAAGTGGAATATGAGGTAGTGAGGGATGCTGCAGACAACTGTATTACCGTCTGTAACATGGAGAACTTTGATCCACTGGGAGTACACACAGGTTAGTTCAACATAACTCTAACTTGCAGTTCTGATTTTCTTTGGATCTTAAGATATATTAATGAAGGACAGAATGGGTAGATTTAGTCAAGGAGCACATGGGAAAGCAAGTTCATTTTTGTGTAGTTTTAACAATAAAGATTGTCAATAACTCAAAATAATGGATTGAGCAGCGAAGGAAAAAAGTGCATTGGAATGACCTTCATATTCTTGTGTGTGAAAATCTAGAGACCGAGGAGATAGTTGGATCATAGGGTGCTTTCTTAACATCCAAATCATTACACTGAACTGATTTCCTTTACACCAATGTTGACTGAAACATATGCATTTCCCTTCTGAGAATTGGAAAGCCCCAAAATACCTATTTTAGCACCCCTAAAAGAGAAAATTGTCTCAACCCAGTTACCCAGGTCACACCCTGTTACCCATTACTCTGAATCCAATTCCGTTTGGGAGCCCTTAACCAAGACCGACGCGTGTTACCGCAGCGTGTGCGTGTCACTAGCGCTGCTGTCTGTGATTAACTGAGATTTTTGATACAGGACTAGTTGTCGTCCTCCTACGGAATACTCCTACTACTATACCAATACGATCTGGCATATATTAACTGGATTATGTACTGATTTATTACGCTCTATTCGGACGGGATAAACGGAGACTTTTACGCCCGTGCGGAGAGCTTTCTATTGTGTAATCCTTTTTGCCGCCGTGCGGTCATTGGATCTGTATACGGTAAACAGTGTCAAAACCAAGGCCGCCATTGCCGCAAGTGTGCCGTGCTTTGGATGCCTTGCTTTTGTGTGCGCCTGTTTCTGTTTCTGGGGTATTTGCCATATCTATCAATAAACAGTTCTATTGGGTGAGTGTGTCTATTATTTTATTCGTATGCGTGTTGTATTTTAATAAAATATTAAACTTACTTGGAAAATTCTTGACCGTGTGTGACTTTGTTACCGCGACGGAACTTTTGTCTCCGCGTTGGCGGGCCGGGTCTTACTGCGGCACGCCTTTGTTTTGCATCGCTCGTTTTCGTTCCGACACGCGCGCGCCCATTTGGCGCGCGTCACCCCACTTTTTCAGCGTCTTTGGCGCTTGCCGCCCCGCGCCCCTCTTTTTCCAGGCGTTCATTACGGGTCTGGCTCGTTCTCCTGTCGCTCCTTTGTCTGGTTGCGTGTTGCGGTGTGCCTTTCTGTTTTCAATGGTTCGCCACTGACCCAGTTTCCTGTTTATGTTCGCTAAGGGAAAGGGGGGTGGTGGCTTCGGCTCCGGTCCGAGGTTCTTCAAGTGCGTGGTGCCCGCGCTGCTTTGACGAGCACCTGAAGGTGGTGTAGCTTCGGCTACTTCATGGCGTGTTATTAGGGCTTTCTCCTCGGAGTTTTCCGCCCGTCTACCGTATCAGCGGCCGCTGGCTCGCCTGGTCTCGCCCTATGGGGATTCTCCGTGCAGGCTAGCGCGTCTGCTCTGCCTTTAACTCATTTGGTGGGGGGGATTTTGGCGTCTGCGGACATTACCGGTACGGCAGCCTTGGTGATTCATATACGGTGGCTACGTTGGCCTTCCCTCGGGGGTCAGCCTGGCTAGCACGCGACCGGCGCTGGCTCACCTGATTTAGCTCGTTGCTTTATCGTGGCCGGCTAGCGTGGTCTGCTCAGCCTTTTCCCTGTGGGATTAGGCAGCTGCAGTCCGTCCGGTAGCAGTGTGTTGGCTATGGTGACGCCCGTGTTTTCTCGGGCCGATCCATCGCCAGTAACTGCGCTCGTTGTTTTAGTGGTCTCGGACCCTGCGACCCCGCTGCCGTGGTACCGGTCTCGGGCTTGATTCGTCCGCCCTGAGGTGGTTTCTGGTGCTGGTCTCTTGCGGGTTGTATAGCTCGTGGTTCCGTGACTTCTAGGGGCTGTTCCCCGCTCCTTCCCCCCCGGGTGCGGAGTGACTCCTCCCTTTTATACGTACTCCCCTCGTGGAGGTGATCTGCCTTGGGGTTGTATTGTTTACACTCAATCTCTTTGTCGCGCCTCCTTCCCCCGGCCCAGCGTGCGCGGCATGGTGACCGTTTATCCGCCGTCGTTTGCGTGGATTTCCGGGCTTAACCACATCCTTGACTGTTCCCCTCTCACGGGGGCCGTTGCTCGGGTGTTGTTTGTCCGCCTTCCCTGGTGGTTGACTTTCAACTCCGCGGCTCTTGCTCTCGGGCATCCCCTCGGTTATGCCGTAGGTCTCGGGCGTGGTTCTTCTCAGGTCTACCCAAGCCTGTTTTTTGGCAGGGCTCCCCTTCGGTGCGGCCTAGCGCTGAGTGGCGTACCCCGGTGGCTGCATGTTGCCTACAGTCGCTTGGTGTGGGATCCCTCTCGCCTTGTGTAGTCCACGGGGTTACCTGGGGTCTATTTTCCGACGTTGCTCTTAGCTTCCTGCAGCAGGTTCCCCTCACCCTGGGTGCTCCTGCCCTGCCTTTGGCGGGCGCGGGCCCGCCACTGCCTGGGCGTGGGCCAATCCTGCCGTGCTATAGCCCTGCAGCTTCGTCGGGATCCGGACCTTAGCCTTATGCACTCTGCCCCCCGCTTCGCTGGGGTGCTTTTGCTGCTTCGTGCCTCCTGTTGAGCTTGAGTAGCCTCGGGCCTGTCTGCTACCCTCCCATGGGCTTTTCAGCTCTGGGTCGCCCGCGCTCGTCGCTGCTCTGTTGCGTGCTGACTATTGCTGTCATCGGTAGTCCTAGCTCCTTCATGGGTCGTAGGTCCTGGGCCCGTTCACGTGCACCTTCGTGGACTTGAGCCCTGGTTCTCGCCAGTTAGGCGGCTGGCCTTTTAGGCCTGGCTGTCCTGGCTCTTAGGCTCTGGCGTTAGTCTTACTGCTGCCTACCTGGTCCGCTGTCTCCCTTGGTGAGCTTGGACTCTGGCTAGGATGCAGCTTCGCTGCTCCCCTCCTGGGAATCAGCTGTGGGGCCTAGCGCCGCTTCCGAGTCAGGCCTAGTGCATTGCCGTCTGGCGTTTAGTCTCTGTTCCCCTTGGGGTCTAGACCTTGTATCCAGCCTGGGTGTGATACTGGTCTTTGGGTCTTTAGCCCCCGCTTCCTTGGAGGTCGTGGCCTTTAGCCTGGGCGGTCCTTAGACTTTCGCCTGGCCTAGGCCTTGGGCTTCATCGCCTAGCCTTTGCTACTCGACTTTTGACCCCTTCATCTCCATTCGGGTAGCTGGCCCTGGGATTCTTTCCTCGCAGCTTGGCTGGACCCTTGTCGGGCAGCCGCCCTAGGGCTGATGCCCTGTCTGCTTGGTGTATTACCTTGGCCCCGCTTCGGGGTTTATGAGGCCTGTGCCTATGCTGTCTGGCTTGGCCCCTCCAGGGGCTTCACTGGGCCGGTCCTGGGGTAGGGGCTTTATATCCTTCTCCCCTGGCCTTACACCCCGTACGGGGAACCTGAGCATCGCGTCTTGGCTGTTTGCCCTTGCCCTCCTCCTTACTCTTGTGCGGGCGCGAGACGCTTCGGCCTATGCGGCTGGTGCCCTCGGGCCTAGCCTGCTCTTGCCGGTCTCGATTTCGGTCACTTCAGTCTTGATGTTGATGCTCGGGTTCCCTCTTTGGGCTTGGCTCCCACCCCGGTGGATGCCCTCGCCCCCTCTGGGCTCTGTTTGTCCTGCCCGCTGGGTGGTTTAGCTCTGTTGTCTAACCTTACCTGTGCTCCAGGCCTTACGCCTCTGCCCCTTGGGGCTACCCTTGAGGTCTTTCGACGTTTGCCTGACACTGCCCACTGTTGTGTCGGTGTCCTTGACCGTGGATCCCTTCTCCCGTTTGTTAGGGAGGTAGGGGCTGGCTTTGACAGTTTCCTCGCACATTCCTTTTGCTCTCGGCTGACTAGCCTGGCCCGCTGTCTCCTCGGGGGGACCTTGACACGGGTTTTGGGTCGCCTCGACGGTGCCCCTCTTTGAGGCTCGTTGTACGGGCTTTGCGTTGGGCCTTTGTTCCGTCCTAGCGTTGGGGCTCGTCCGGGCCTAACGCGGTTCCTCGGGCTTCAGGCCCGGGTGTGCCCCGAGTCGTCGGGGTCTGTCTTAGGGGTTCCACCCCCTCCCTCCATCCGGTTTTTCATGCTCCCGTGTTCGATCTTTCACTTGCGGGTTTTTCTTGCCACGCCTTCTGCCTCAACTGTGCTGCCTAGTGGGAATCCATGCGACGGGTATTCCCTAGTTGGTGGGTTTCTCCGAACTCGCTTCTCAGGTGGCTTCTCAGTTCTTGGCCAGTTGGCTGGGTCTTGTCTTCCCGCCGTCCTTGCGACTGATCTTGTGTTTTTGCCCCTTATTACCCTCGGTCCTGGGGGCACGTTCGGTTTCTCTGGCTCTGGCGACTGGATCTTGTGCTTTCCCCTTAGTAACCCTCGGGTCCTGGGGACCCGTCCGGTTGCTCGGGCTCCTGTCTTTAAACGGACCCTAGGAGCCCTTGACATGGTGGTCTGCCCACTTCGACTGGGGTTTGTATTTTTTATCCCTCTTCCTAGTCGGTCAAAGTCTGTGACCTGAACGTTAAAGTCGTGTGAGCTTCGCGCTCCCGGGTGGAAGTGTCTCTGGGGCGTAAACCTCCGCTGTGAGGCATTCTTTCTGTCTGACTTCTCGAGTTTGGTTGACCGAGTTGGTTTGCTCCCTTTTCTCGAGGCTTTGGTGATTTTATTCGGTATCTCCCCCGTTTGGGTACACCTCTCTCGTTTGCTCTCTTCACTTTCTATCTCCTCGGTAGAATTTGCGAAGGCCGATATGCTGTCCCCAGGACCTCTTTCTCGTTGGCATCCTTATGCCCGTAGCCGGGTTTCGGCCTACGCGGCTACTTGTTTGCCTCCTCGATACCGTTTGTCGTTCGGCCCGGAAGTTCCTCATGTTTGGTTCATTTTGTCCTTCTACGACTTTGTCACCTGCTCTCTGCTTTCAGTCGCCATTGGTTTAGGCTTCTGCTCGGCTTTTCCCGAGCAGTTAGTGAGCTCCTCGGCTCGGGTCGCCTCTCGAGGCTCGACACGTGTTCCTGCAGAGCTAACCTCTGGGTTCTTCCCTCTGGTAGACTTCTCGGTGCTTCCCCCACTTTGTCTACCTTTCGGGCCAGGGATTGACTCTGGCCCGATCTGGGGAAGTGCTAGTTTATCATGTAATCTAGCCTTGACTGCTCTTCGTTTGCCCGGTTTTGTGTCGCTGCGCCCAGGTATTGCGGAGTCTGCCTCTTCTTTCCTCGTGGTTTCTGTCTACCTCCGAGTCGAGGCCTGAATCGTCCGTCCATCTCCTGGCTGTGACTGGCTGAGGTGGGACTTTTCGCTTATTTTGAGCTATTTTGGCCGTCTCCGATCATCCTTTGTCTGGATTTTCGGTCGCTATCTCAGCTACCACAGTCATGTTTGGTTCGCCCTTCGTTGACGTTGATTCGTTCCATTGACTCCTGCAAGCTTCCTTTTTTGACCCCAAAGCTAGTTCCCTCTTGGGGGTCCTGAGTTTCTTTCGCGAGTTCTTGTTGAAGCCGCCCAATCGTTGGGTGCGGCGTCCGCTCTATCCCTCGCCTTTATTACTCTTTCGGGCCCTTTTCCGTCTGGATGATCTCGGAGATTCCTATCTCCTTGTAGCTGCTTCTCCTGGGTCAGGGTCCCGGTCTTATCTCTCAGCCCTCCACGGGGCTGGGCTTTAGCCTTCATTCCGTCTCTCAACCTTACCTCACCTCCCCCGGGCCTCTCCCCGTGGGGTTCTTCTTGTGGTGTTCTGATCGGTATTTCTCCTCTTTATGGCCCTCTCCTCTGTTTTTGGGGTTAGGCTTCTTTGCCCCCGCGTCTTTACGCGGGTCCTCCTTGCGCTTCTCTTGTTCCCTCCCGGATCCTCATTTGTTCGCAAGGCTGTGAGCCCTTGTTCTCCGCCTTTGCCGCTGGGTGCTTCTGGCCCGTTGTCGCGGGCCTACATCGCACTCCGGTCTCTGTCAGAGCCCTTCCTCTTGCCTATTCCTTAGGCGTGGGGTTTTCTCTGCGGGATTCGCGGCTCTGGCTCTCCTCCAAAAAACTTTGGCCCGGTCATTTAAACACATTATTAAGTCTAAGGTCCTATTACTCACCCTGGTGTACTCCACTGTCCTAGGTGTTTTGTTTCCTGACTTTTAGGAATCTAGATTCCATGTGTGTTTTTCGACTCTGGCGTTTCTGGTCTACCTTTGCCTCCATCCTATGGCTGCTCTCTGAAATATCATTTCCACCTCCGACTTAGTGAGTCAGTCTGGTGTTGATTGAAAATATTCGTTCAACGGGGGTTATGGCATATGTTTCAGTCAACATTGGTGTAAAGGAAATCATTTCAGTTTAATGATTTAATTAACAAACTTGTTTTATAATCATCTAACTGAAGCCTGGATTCCTTTCCAATGTTGACTTCCCACTTCCAGGCCGCCCCACAAATGGTATGTACATGCGTCCGTGTGGGGCTTTGAGCCAAACGGAATTGGGGAAGAGGAATGGCTACAGGGTGGTGACCTGGTTCACTGGTTGATACCATTCCTCTTTTAGGGGTGCTAAAATAGGGTATTTTGGGGCATTCCACTTCTCATAAGGGAAATGCATTTTCAGTCAACATTGAAAGTAAATCAGGCTTCAGTTAGATGATTTATAAACAGATGGTTTTTGATAATTTAGCACCAATTATCATAATGAGTCGCCATTAACTGTATTGTTTGCATTGTGTCATGATTGAGTGGATCAATAAGCCCCATCAACATGATTATCATCACTTTGTACCCCATGTTGTGAAAGTGGCCATTCTGGAAAGTGTTATTTCACCCTCTTAGATTTAGTGATATCAGCATTGCAACAACCAAATCGGATGCTGTAAACTGTATTCAAAAGCCAAGACCTCATTTGTGATATGACATACTATTTTTTTTAGCCTAAACCAGGTGCTTTTGCCTGCAACCATTTCGTGTTGACCCCCTGGTATTTAAAAATATTAACGGTTCATTGCTTCGTTATTCGGGTTTAACGAATCCATCTGTCAGACATATAGGTCCTCATCCAGGGTTTTCCTATCTGTTATTCCTTTGAGCAGGCAATAGACACATGTCTGCGGTTGCTGTGTGATGACTTCTCAGGGGTTCATTCCTGAAATCCAGTTGTTAAATCTATGTGGCCTACTATGTCATGCTAAGTGTACCATTTGTCCAAAGCACTCTGTAGGCCCTTGAACCTCGATTATAGTTTCTCATCCCGCCCGGCGTTATGATGTTTGGGCCGCGTTAGCGGCCTAAAATCTTAAAATACTTCATTATTTTGAAAATTTCCTGTTCAAGCTCACCTTTTCAATCGATATTGGAATTTTCGGTCAGGAAACCTGTCTCGGAAGTCCTTCCGGGAAAAAATTAGTCAAAAATAGACCCACTCTGGTTCCTATTTCCGTCGATCCCCTGTAGGTTCTTTTCACTGTAACAAATCCGCAGGGTGTAGCCAATAAGAATAATGAATATTGAAATATTCCCTCATTAATGGGACGAAAAAAATGTGACGAGAAACTCATAATTGAGTTTCAAGGGCCTAACTGGTATGAAAGGTCGTTATGCATGAGTGTTATGCACAAGTTTGGGATCAGGCCCCCTAGTATCTATCCAAGACCAAATAAAGTTCAAATGTAATGTGGATGACCTCGTTATTGTCAACCACTGATGAAAATTTTTATGGGCCGATAAATGGATTCTCTAAACGGATCCTTTTCCTCTGGAATGAAGTCAGCATCTCACAATGGTGCTATTTTTGCATGGTCATAGATCGGGGGATTATCTGATACCAGAACCAGAGAGAACAGCACAGGTGTAATTAAAGCAGCACTGGCACATTCATAAAATATTAAATTTCTTCCAATTTGCTTGCACAAATAGAAAATCCTCTTCGCCTCCCTTTTACCCTCTCTATCTCTTTTACATCATAAAAAATAATATCATACCACCCAAAAGCCAGACATTAATAAGAGGCTAAAGACATCCATGCTATCTTTTAAGTTGTCCTTCACTTAAGGAACAACATGAAATACATTACATGGCCTCACACTCATTGTTTTAACCTGGTGGATGCCTAAGGATCACTCCGTGTGGTGTTTTCTTGTGTTAAAAACATTCCATTCGCTGGAGTCATAAATTGTCCGGGTTCAATCCCCGTGGAGCCTGTGTCGTACGTGCCGATCCATACCCGTCCATACCGGGTTTTTCTTTCTCCCGAGTACTTCGGTTCTCCTCCTGCATCTAAAATAAATTGGACTTCTTCCATAAAGCCTTCCTGGTCGTTTCTGGATATACTCGTTGTGTTGTAGCAGCCTAGCGCTCCACAGCGGCGCCCTGAGCGCTTCGGTGGATTTGTCGCGTTATAGAATTAATATTAACTAGCGAGAGGCCCCCCGCGGGCTCCCACTAGTTGAGTGAACGGGAGGCTATCATGAAATTAAAGCTTCACTGAAACTGAGGGGGGCGACATTTGATACAGATGAATCACTGAAACTAAAGCGATAACTGAAGAAGTGACACCCTATGGCGAACACCATCACCACAAATTATCAAGCCAGTGAAATGGCACAGTGAAATGTGACAACTCCAAACTCACCTCTCCCGTATAATTACCTAACCCGCCATCCTGAAGCTTAACGACTCCCCGTCACAAAATTCTGTATTTTTTAACACTTTTAGTAATTCATCCTCTGACCTATCATATCCTGATCTTCGTGTAGTGTGTACCAATTTCTAAAGGAAAACGTAAGACTGAATATTTAATCCCGGATAACTTTCCCAGGCCCTAAATTTTATTTTTTTTCTTCCTATTTTTTAAATAATAAAATGCCATTATTAAGATCCCGTTAAATTTTCCGTTAAAACTTTTTGGTTATCAAATACTCCCCAATGCGCTAACCTGTCGTGCCCTTCATATCTCAGTTTTTTCTCATAACTCCTCAAATCTCAAAAGACTTTCAAACTCCCGTATAAAGTTTCCTCGTCATCCGTAAATATCCCTTCCCCTGGTCCCCCCCCCACAAAAAAAAAAAAAAAACAAAAAATCCTGTGAGCGTAATTTTTTTTTTCAACAACTCAAGTCACGTATTTTGCAGCATATCCTTGCCTATTTTCTAAACTAAAACCGCACTATTTCATCCCTTATCTTTCATCTTTTCCTTCTAAAACTACCCCTGTTAAAAGGTCAATTTTGAATCCCATATCAGTTTACTTTTTTTTTTCTCAAAAGGATCTTCCTATCCATTTCTGTTTTTCCTCATAACTCCTCAAACTCCAGTATGGGGAGTTCGGGGGGTGAAGCGAGACCAAGCATGGCATTTTAAATTACACAATACCTCTGTATCCAACTTCTACAGATAAAACTGGGCCAAACAAGTTTCTCTTCTGCTTAACTCATTAGCATTGGCAAAAAATTCACAGGACAGACTTTGAGAGCAAATTATTCAGGTTTACTAACACTCTATGCCAGCCTGCAGGCACCATTCGGTAATAATCGCACCAAATATCCTTTAACCCAAGTAACATTTCCCTATACATACAGATCTTTAAACACATAATTTGCCTAACTCCTCCCCACAATTTGAATCAACACAAATTACCAACTAACTTCATAACTACTGGGAGGAAGGCCAAAACATGGACGTTTATGATCAATGAATCCAAAGGCTTTGGCCAAATGGAAAAAACCAAATGCAGAAGGATGGGCGGGTCCATTCATAAAGGGTTTTCTTTAAATGGCATTAATAATGAAAGTGATAATTCCAAATTAACAGTGACAATATAAACCCGTGGTAAAAAACGAACCAAACCCACAAGTTTTCATACATTTTTTATCTTTCGCAGCCATGGTGTTCTGCCTGATTTTTATATCATCATCAATATTACAAGCGTAAGGAATCAAAATACACAGAAGACAGCACCCAAACCATGCACACGGAACAAAACACCCACAGACTCACAATCACAGAAAAGAACAAAACAATTCCAAGGTGCAGCAAAACATCAAAATTTACAATCATGATAGATTTTCGAAATGGATCCCAATAATGCATAGAAATTAAATCAATCCTGTAAACATATAAACATAACTCCATACATGTTCCACCAGACTATAGAAGCTATTAAAGAAGGTAAAATACACTTGGTAAAA
>JAMKCH010005237.1:0-33763 GCA_023653785.1 Ophioderma brevispina | reverse complement strand
ATGTTAAAAGGGGGGGTAGAGTCTGTGTTCGTTCCTTGTGCTAAGGATAAATACTAACATCGGCCACCCCTTTAAAGACAACTCATCTTCAACCAAGTTGTTTGTGCCCCCCTTTAAAGAACGACTCCTCTTCACCCTAGTTGTTTGTTGAAATGTTAAATAATAGAGTATGTGTTAAAAGATCAAGAACATGGTCTTGTGTGGAGTGTTTTAATGTTTGTTTACTTGAAAGTAATCATTTAAAGAACGACTCATTCTTCACCCTTGTTGTTGATAAAATAGTTATCGTGCGTTAAGTTATTTTAACATGTTAAATAAGATTGATGGTCAGAAATGGGATACTGTCAATGGTTGTTTTGGTTTTTGATTTGAATGTTTTGGCGAAATGTACTCCATTTGAGAATATAAGTTATTATTTAGTAAACATCTTAAATGATAAGAGTTTGTGTCCCGCATCAATGTGCGTTAAGAAGTTATATATATTTAACTCTGATCTTCCCCTTAAAGAACGACTAATCTTTCTCCCTTGTTTGTTGCATGTTACTGATAGATGATAGGTAGAAATGATTAAAAGATGAACCATGTTAAATTATAAGAGTTTATGTTCGCCATCAATTGTGATAAGAAGTATACTTAAATCGTACCTTCCCCTTTAAAGGAACGACGCATCTTCACCCTCGTTTTGGTTGACATGTTAAATGAATAGAGTCTGTGTGCGTTCTTCGTTAAGAAGGTAAAACTTAAAATTGGCCATCCCCCTTTAAAGAACACTGTTAGAAAAAATTAAGCAACGTTTTGTTAACTTTAAACCAAACTGTTACCCTGGGTCATCGCTCAACATTGTTTAAAATTAAGCACTGTTTAAAAATTAAACAACTTGTTTAAATATTAACACCTTGTTTAAAGTTTTAAAAAAAAAAAAAAAAAAAAAAATCAGTTGTTTACATTTTTAAACAAGTTGTTTTTTATTTGACTTTTAAACAAGGTTGAGCGATGACCAGGGTAAACAGCAGTTGGTTAAAGATTGCGAGTTTTTAAAAACTTGTTTAAACTTATACAACTTGTTTAAGACAACATGTTATAACAACAACTAAACCTGTTGTTTTAAACTTAAACAACCACTTTAACAACCTCTTTTTAACAGCAACATTTTAAACAGTGTGCTAACAGTTGAACGTCTCATCTTAAACCTATAGTTGTTTGTATGATAGAGTACGTATTAGAAAATGATTACAAAGATTAAAGAGCATGGGTGTTGTTCGTGGGAATTTTAATGTTTGTTTTACATCGAAATCCCCCCCTTTTTTAAAAGCACGACTAATCTTCACCCTGTTTGTTGAGAAAATAATGTTACTAGTATTATTTAAACACATGTTAAATAATAATGAAGGTGGGAAATGGGATCCTCGTCAAATGGTTAAAATAAAGTGCATAGATTGAACTGTTAGAGCATCGCGCGGCCGCCGCCGCTGCCACGCTGCATCGATATAGGTTACTCCCGGATGACTTCATTTCCTTGAATATACTTAAAGGAGGATGCCGATTAAGTCTATTAATTTTCACAGCTTGATAGAATTTATTAATTATTAGTTCAACTTTATTTCACCAGCGGAAGCCCAATCAACAAAAAGTTGTTCTTCACTTGGGGCGTGGGTACATCATCTACCATATGTAGCATTTAACAAAATACAGATTATCTTACTGCTAAAAGTAATGGAATCCTGCAAAGCAAAGCATAGCAAAACAAATTGAAAAACATAACACATTCCAAATAACATATTAAAACAGCAATTTAACAAGAAAACGCTTTGATTTTTTTCGTGAATATATTTAAAGTCAGACTGCTGAATTTCTCATCAGATTGTTCGAAATATATGCCCTCGATAGTAAAGACTACGTTTTTTGTAGTCCTGTTTTAGGAGACGGAAATGACAACGTATATTACGGTGCCGCAATTTATAGCTGTTTATAGGTAGGAGAAACGACGAGTAAGATAGGGAGGTGCTATACCACTTAAGATTTTGTATGCTAAGGGAGGCAGTGTATTGCTGGCCTAGTGAGAGTGGTTTCAAATCGAGCTAAGAAACACTTTACTGGGTGTGTCCCATTTGCAACCGCAAATATTCGAGCAGCTCTGTTTTTGTATATCTGTAAAAAGGCGTTTGCAACATTAATACCACAATTCCTCCAAATAAAGCACTTACGTATTCAAGATGGGGAGAGAAGTAAGTGCATTATAGAATTTTTAATATCATTAGAATAATAGAATTGCACTTTTTAACATAAACATACCTTCCAGTGTCTTTCAAATTGCCTTCAGACCAAACCGCCATCTTATGTTCTAGCGCGATATTTTAACCCGTTTTCCTAAGTGAGAGCTAAAAACGTGATTTTGTAATCTCCCCAAAGAGTACTCCGTAAAATCATATGTGGTTGACCAAAATGGGCATAATTTTTTTTCGCTCATAACCATCCAAACCAAACATCCTTAAGCTCTAAGGATGCCACAGGTTAAAGAGTTCGCGTTATTCTGATGCCAAACTTTTGACCACTAAGTGCATGAGGCTGCATGATGGGAACGGTAGAGCATCGCGCCTCCGCTTGCCACTTGCTGCATCGATATAGGTGACACCGAGAGACGTAATTTTCCTTGAAAAGTGTAGGATGGGGAAAAGTGTAAATGCAGATTACATAGTGCATGATGGGTTACTATCAATGATCGCGCAATGCCCATAATGCATGATAAAAATGGAGATCCTGTCAATGGTTAACAAATAAAGTGCATAATGGGAACGGTAGAGCATCGCGCCGCCGCCGCTGCCACGGCTAGCATCGATAGAGGTGCTCAGGGAGACGTCCACTTGTCCTGAAAATTGGCAATGATTGGAAATGCCCATTACATGGTACATGACGGAAATGCCGATTACATGTGCATGATGGGGAATGGGATGTTATCAATGGGGGGAACGGTAGAGCAGTGCGCCGGCCGCCGCCGCCGCTGCCACGGCTGCCTCGATATAGGTGACTCCGGTATGACGTCCACTCTCGTTGAAACAATAATAATAATAATGAGACTTATAAAGCGAAGTAGATTGTTTTTGCACTTGCAAATTGAAAAAAAATGCAGACCTCGTAACAAATAAAACTATGTCAGCTGACATTATTTGACATTAATGACCTTATGGCACAAAATGCACCAAAAATAAATGAATCTCTTACATAGTGCATGATGGGAACTGGGATGTTATCAATGGTGGGACGTAGAGAATGCGGCGCCGCCGCGCTGGCCACGGCTGCATCGTATAGTTGCTCCGGGATGACGTCACTCTCGTTGAAAACATAATAATAATTAATGACGCTTATAAAGCGCAGTAATGATTGTTTGCACTTGCAAATGAAAAAAAATGCAGATTCGTACCAAATAAAACTATTTCAGTTTGAAAATTATTTGACATTTGAACCTTATGTTCACAAAATGCACCAAAAATAAATGAAAATCTTGACATAAGTGCCATGATGATGGGAAATGGATGTTCTCAATGGGGGTTGGAACGGAAGCAATGCGCCGTCCGCTGCCACGGCTGCATCGCAGAAAGGTGACTCGGGATGGACGTTCACTCTCGTTTGCAAACAATAATAATAATAATGAAGACTTAAAAGCGTAAGTATGAATTGTTTGCACTTGCAAATGAAAAAAATGCAGATGGTAACAAATAAAACTATTTTTCAGCTGACATTATTTGCCTTATACCTTAATGTGTCAAAAATGCAACAAAATTACATGAATTCTGATCACAAAAGGTGAAGCTTCGCGGCGCCGCCGCAGCTCGCTTTTTAAAAAGGTGAAGCTTCGCGGCGCGCCACAATGGTTGTATTCTAAATTGTAGCCGGGAATTTCATTCTCACGACAAAATATTCGTCCTTTCTGCAAACAAGCATTTTCACGTTTTGTATAAGATTTACGACGTTTAAATTAACCTTCAAACTGGCGGCGTCCCGATTATCGTCCAGTGTGGAGTACAATTAAAACTGCCCTTGCCCCGTTTAAATGTGTTATCCATTTCAGCAGTTCAGAAAAAAGGCCTGAGAGACTTGTATACCTGGGCGTAGAGATATGAACCTCCAAGCAATTTATATACGAGGCGTTTTTGAAATGTAAAATAAACACAAAATTTAGCTTAAGATACGGAATGCCTTTTTTCAACAGTCCTGAAATTCAACCAAGCTCACATCGCGGCTTCTGCAGATATTACATTTTAGATCCAACAATTGTCATAAGGGAAAATATTAGGGTCAGATTTTTTTAAGATGAACTTCAACAAATGTTTTACCAAAATTAAAAATATTGTTTTTAAAAATACTTTTAAAGCTTTTTTTCAGAACATGGCAAAGATCTTTTATTATACTTATATAGTTTATTTGGATTTGTTTTTTTCGTTCTTGTCTTGGTATTTTAATACAATTGTAAATAAAGGATTCTTGGGTCGGTCAGCAGAATTGTTTTTTTTATTTTAAAAATCTAATTTGTTTGAGTCGCAATGTTTTTTTAATGGTAGGTTCGGTTCACGGCAAACAACTTGTTTTGGCCTTGCCTTTTTTCAAGAGCTAGATTTGAGTTTAAAGCGGTCCTCTCGAATTGGAACTGAATTGAATTAATCAAACATATCCCATAAAAAGGCACTAGTTTACATATGAAGGCTCTATAGAGTAACCGCCATTCTATATCCACTAAAAAAAAATAGGTGGGTGTTAATAAGTGGAAGATCCCACGTGCACGGGGAGACCTCATCTCCATTGCCAACTGCCTGCAGACTTCCAGACCAAAGATTCTCTTGTGGCCAACCAGTTCTCCTTATCTTGAAGTCAAAGATCCCTCCTTATCAAGTATGAAAAATCATTTGTACAATTGCACGGAATCCCCAGCCTGAGGGTATTGCATCCCACCGAAACTGAAATTCGCTGTCTTGTCGCTAATTCATTCGCGTTACTACTACTAGGATATCTGCTTTAAATGCCTTGATCAGCTCTTACATAATACGCGATCAATGAAACGGAGAATAAATATATCTTGACATTGTGGTATCCGAGACGATTAAAATATAATGACTCTTGACAATCCCGCACATGATTATTGAATGTATTTACTAAAATCCACCGTAAAGATATTAATGCAATAATTTATCACAACAGCAAACCGTGGAATCATTCAACGACATCACATACATATAGTACATCATGATTATTTGATTAGAAGTTTTATAATGCCCAAGGTCAACGCGTATGTTTTTGATATGTTCCTTCAGCCCTCATTATGACATAAACCAGGTCTATAAGATGCAGCTTAGTATTAAAGATACGTGTGGAGGGGAGTAGCAAGCACACGAAACGACCATAAACAGTATTGCAGATAAAATACAACTGTACTTCGTACGTCTTTGTAATCAGTCATACATAATGAAATGGACCCTTACTGAAATCACTTCCACAAATTTGAAAAGAATTTGGATGTTTACATTCTGTAAAAACAGAAAAAAACTGCTAGAGTTCGTGGCAAATCCTGCCACGGAAAATCAAGGAGTTTACATCATTGCCGGAATTTACAGTGTATCAAGCATGTTTTGTGACACAATTTAAAAGCATTCAGATTGCATCATGTGGTTAGTAGGGTTATAAATGAGAATCCTATTCTAGAAGAAGGTTTGATTAAGTTTTTCTATAGTTTGAAGGGTGCTGAATCAGAATTTTTGGGTCCAATAATTGAAGCACGTGTGGCATGCTTAGCATATAAATCTTGCCCATGTGATCTCCAGTTACGGGGATGGTCAGTATCAAAATCAGTTTCCTGTTAATTCTTAAAAATAGCTTCATTTTAAAACTTTCAAACAGCACAGTTCAATAAAATATTGTAATACCGATATGATAAAAAATATAATAATTATAATTCCTGAAGATTCCTGATTATTTTGTAGATATTTACATGGAATGCTCACGATCTGAGTACGGGTGTAGTTTGCGCGGTGATGGTGGGTTCATACTTCATCGGGAGCGTTGGGCGACGCTAGCCTTTCGAACATGCCTTTCGCACTACGAGTATGTTTATGCATATTGCGCGTGAAGCATTTTCGAAAGGCTAACGTCGATAGACTTTTGCCGATGAAGTATGAACCACTATTTTCGCCTCTTGTATTTTGCATATAGAGCGATAAGCCTCAATAAGTTGAGCTTCAAACTATGTATTCGGTGCGGTGGTCGTCTGCAAATATCGTGTCCCACATCCTCTAATTATTACTAATTTCATTTAATATGCGTATTGAGAGAAATACATGGTATGATATTGATTATTCTGGCCCAGTCATCCGCCATTTTTTTAATAAGCAATCCTTGCATAAAGATTAAGAAATCAAAACATTTTGTTTAAAAGAGTCTTGAGTTTAGGGTCTTGAATCTAGGGATTTTTTTAGTTGAAGCAAATCCAAACAGAAATTTTAGCTTTCATAATCTCTTATCCTAAACAGTGCTATCTGAACTTTCAAAATAAGTACACTAATGTTCACAGGCCATAATACTTTGCCCGAGAAAGTACGACCCGTTTGCTCGCTGTGAATATAATTCTCAAGTTGCCAAAGATTATGCATTGACAAATCATGTTATTGAAATGTGGTGCTCTTCAAGACGTATTGATGAATATAATATTCGTTATCTGAAGAGTACTATCCACATTATTGCAAACTTTTGACAGGAAACATTATAAATCTCACTTGTCATGAGCTTATCATAATTGACAGTATTGCATAAACTTTCGCATCAGCAATATCGACCAGTGAGGATACTACACCCTAAATGAACTTTTAAGAACTACCATTTTCCTTCGCGACAGGTCCTTAATAAAGGTGTCAGGACACACTGGAATGGAATATTTTTGCACTTTGAAAATATTGCACTCAATGTTGATTAAAAAGAGAACAACCATTCTGCGGTTGTCAAAGTTGAGTAAACCTTCGGTAAAGCTGAGTATATTACCTAACATTACCGAAGGCTTACGCAACTTTGATTAAGATTTTACTCCACAGAAATGGTTAATTCCTTGTTAATTAAAAATGAGTTGTTTTTTGAAGTGACATGATATGTTGTGTGTCTAGTTTTAAAAGATATCGATGTAGTTGTAGAACTGTGGTAAAGAAAATATTTACGAAATTCATTAAAAGACGGCGTCGACATTTTGTTTCCTTTATTTTGCACAAGAAAAGAATGTATGAGTTTTCACACCCGGATACAAATCTTCAAAAGGTTGTTTCTCATTTCTCAAGTTCACAGTGAATCGGGGGGTGGTTTATGCAGAGAATCTATTAAATATCAGCGCAGTAAAGGGACAGGAGGAGATTTTTTGAGACAAAGAGATTCTCTCAATTGATCGGTTGTAGGAACACATATCAAGGAATGTTTAGAAGATTTAAATTTTTTTTTGGGGGGGGGGGACAAACGAAAGTAAAAGAAACTAAAAACTATATTTGAACTTGCCTGTATGCTAGTCGTCCCCGTAGAGAAAAGCATGCTTTGAATGTCTATGTCATTATCTGAATTAGTTAGTTACAGAACGACGGCGTATTCGCTTTTTCACTTCAGGGTGTGATTTAAGACATTGGTAAGCATTCCAAAATGCAAAAAAACCAAGGTTTATCGACAAATTGGAGCGCTCCGTTCGGAGATTCCTCGTGCCTTTTAAGGGCAACTTTTATTTCTTACCTTCTTGTGTTAAAATATTTGTACATGCGTTCATGTAGGACAAAGATGGTTATGATAGAGTTTGATTATTGTGAGGCGAAGAAAAAAACTAACTTGGGCTTAGCTTATTTTTGGCTAAAAGATATGTGCTTCTTTTTTAGAAATACCAATGCTGCCACTCCAATGGACTCTCTTCTGTTCAAGGATAAAACCAAACTTCACTCAATAAAAAAACACTATTAGAGTCCATATAGTCCAATTTTTCTTTTGTTATTTGTCCCAAATTTTGAAACACATTCATATCAAGAAAGTTACTGAGTATCGCCTAAATTTAAAAAAATAAATGAATGTAAACAACAACAACACACAACAAAAAAGTAAAAAAAATCGACCCACCGACCGCATTAGAGCTATGAGCTAAATCCAATTTTAAAAGGCTATCAGCAAGGGAAGCTGGCTTACCTTGATAAAGTATTCCTTTAATAAATCAAACAAAAAAACAAAGGAAAATTAAAAAGAAAAATTGAATTAAAATATGTAAGAACTAAAAATGAACAAAGTAGTTTCCCTGATAGTTCATCTGGGAAAGCAGTGAGTAAATTCTTGGGTACACTGCTCTTAACGTCTCCCAAGAAATTAAGAGATGTATGCATAATAGAGATCTCAAGTGGAGTGTTAAATGCCTCTAGCCAAGATTTGTCTGGGACAAATTCTATACTGAAAACGGATATAAGGAACTCGTTATAGACTGTACCTAATAAGGTTCTGTAGAGAATATAAACATCGGCATTTTAAAGGAGATTCTTCTAAAAATTTCAGAACCAATGTAACCGAACTTATCCTCTTTTTCTTAACTCTGTCATTTTAATGTCAATACCCTGAAAGTATACCATGCCTAATAAATAGTTTCTCTTTTCACACTTCAATATTACATAAAATTCATCTGAAAGTGAGCTTCGTAGGACGCCGTCTATTTCGAAAGAAGTGCTCGTACGTGATGTAAGAGCACAAATTGAGCACAGGTACAAACAAACAATAAGAAAGAAACCTTGTACAGTTGTGGATTCAAAATTTGATCTTTACTATTTTTTTTCAAGGACATTGCAAAGATTTTTAAAGATGTCATATCTTAAAATTCTTCAATGAAAGAACAAGATGTTCTGAATTGCGAATCCCGTCTTACCCTCATCGCGATTAGAAAATGTTAAACAATATACATAGTATATATCTACCTACATAATACATACATACATACATATTGAACGACATTACTACATACTACTACATACATACTACATACATACCTACATACAACATACATAGCATACAGACAGTACATACATACATACATACAGTCACACATACATACACATACATACAGTATATCTTTACTTGATGTAATGTACGTATTCGCCTTAGGATCATGCTATAGCAGGTTTTCATAACTCATCCCCTTGACTCTTTCTGTTGACACAAAGGACATTGATAAGCATACGACATTCAGCTACACAGCTCGCTGCGAACTTCACATTCGAAAAGTCATTCTACAACAGAAATTTTCAGAGACAATCACGCTACAAACATTTTTTTCAATGATATTTTCAATGGTTATCTTATCAATATCTAGCAGTCGATTGAGGTAATATCTCATTTTTAACCAAAGTAGATTGGTATTATATACCTTGGGCCATAAAAATGAAATACCATGGCCAAAGATAATTATGAAAGCAATAGATATTATAAAGTATCAATTCTGGTACGACAGATTTGGGAAATGGTAAAGTATTTGTAAGAATTCAACTTCAAACGTTGGTCTTTTGATAACCATGGGAAGATTCAATTTTGATATTAAGGTGAACTTATATGTATTTTTTGTCTAAGAACTTGTGACGAACCAATTCGGATCAGGTGAACAATGGCGATTCAAGTTATAAACAATCTCCAAATCGAGACAGGTTTCCGATGAGTGAGGCAACCCATGTGATGGACTGTTACGATGGCCGTATTGTGATAGCAAAAGATTAAGAAACCGGATTGTTGCATACTGGATGGAAAGAGTTAGATAGATCCAGTAAGCCGAAAAAAGTCGAACACTGTGTCCTCCTAGGGACAGATTTTTAAAAACTCTTAAAATAGTGACATGTGATAGTGTTTTATATAATAAAATTTGGAAAGCAGGCAAATATTGACAATTTTCAAAATTAAAGGTTGTCCCCCAAAAACATTTACCCTAAAAGCGCCCCCCAATTTCAGGTCTTTCTTAGTAAACAGTTATGCAAATAATTTTATATAGTGGGACATTATATTAATAGCTTTTCAATAAGAAACCCCGTTTGATTCAGGTCCCAAATCACGAATTGTGGCCAATGAATAAAACCTGGTTTTTCACTGTAACACGGACAGGATGTCATATATAACGTTCAAACACTTGCATTGTCTTTACAAAGTTGTGCTCTTATAAAAGGTTGACTGCTGAATGTGTCCTCTTGAATATGTCTTGTTATAGTGTGGTTATGTTGCAGCATATTTTATAAAGCCTTTGCAATTTATTTTCAATGCAAATCATTGTAAAAAAATTTAGAGTACGAGGACATCATCCAATCACCAATATTGTTTAGTGTGTACACTTAAAACAACCTGACGGTGGTACAAGTGGAAAAAACAGTGACTGATTCAATTGGCCACAACCCAGTCATGTCGGATCCGAATCAAACGGGATTTCTGTAGTCTGATTTCCATTATAAATGTTAATACGCTGGAAAGGGGGCGCTTGTTTAGTGTACTTTTTGGACACCCTGTATAAAAAACTAGGATTAAATAAACTATAAGTTTATGGTACTCCCCAGAAAAAAAATAGTATGAGCTGAATTTTACATAAATGAGAGTAGAGGGAACCCCTATTGCAACATATTCCAAAATCCACTAAAACCACCTTTGGGGAAAATTTCTTTTATGAAGGGTGAAAAGGGGAAACGTGTGGTCAGGGGGCAAATGATTGATAAAAGTAGTAGAATTTTGTAAAATGCATGCCATGCATTTTATTTTTTTATTTTTTTGCGCAAAAAACAGGGATCATAGGCGTTTATCTCCTCGGGCAAACGCCCTGATTTCGCACTTAAACGGTTGAAATGACATGTTGAAATGAAATCATCGTTCGATATGAGGCACTTCTCGTTAAGAGGAAAGGGTGTCGAGTCACATCAAAATTGCAAAACGATATGACTGATTGTTGTGGGCTTTTTTTAATTATTATCAGTGCCTTAGTATGATATTTGCTAAAGTGTGAAAAGCACCTATACATATAATAAGATTCTTTATGTAGAGTACCTTTTATCAAAAGCTATCACAGAACTACTGTTTATTTACACGACATTTAAAGCAATATATTTTAATTTACGCTAGATGAAGAGTTTCTTCTAATAACATTATAAAAAAACTAAAGTTCACTGGACGCGTTGTTAAATGACATCTGTCATAGTTGATAATAAGCAGCGAAAATGCTCGAGACATGCGATGATGAAAAATGCATCTCAGAAGAGTACAGTACGCGTACATGTCAATTGTATTCAGACTTGTAGTTATTCAAATAATGCAGAGATTTATACTCAAATCGTACACATCTGATTGTAGTTATGTTTTCATAGAAGTTTAATTCATAGGATTTTAATCATAAGGAATTAGTTTTCATATATTTCTCAGGGTAGATGGGTAGTAATTTCAGAAAGCATACACAACTGGAATAAGTGATGCCTCTTATATAGAGATATTGAAAATATGTGGAATACCAGAAATACCCGTGATCGGATCAGATCAATGTATTATGTAGGGATGTGGCTCTGCATGATTTGATCATGACCTGACGATGACTATGATCCAGATGAATTCAGTTCTCCATATGGAAGGAATATATCCAGTTAGGGAATATCAGATACGTTTATGATTGGCTCGAACGTGTGCAGATTTGACATCATTTGGCCTGGCGCATGTGCATTCCTGTTGTATCTGTAACAGAATATTATGCAAGACACGGAGCTTGCTTAAACATGATATAATTAGATTTTTAAAAATTGCAAAATATTAATCTCAAACTTATATACGGAATATTAATAATAACCCGGGAGAAGGAAGGTATGCAATTGGAAATACTCAATTTCATAAACAAGCAATGTGAATCTAGGTAATTGGAAAAAAAGAAAGGGAAACTCTTAAAGGTACCAGGGAATTCACATAGAATGATGTGGTTTGTGTCAAGTCTGCAAGGAGAGACAGGAAGCATCAATACAAGTACACGCATACCAGGCATGAGGTGTGTACGTGTGCTTGGAAAGTGAAATTCTTTGTGCATGGATCTGTGAACAAAGTATTCCACGCTTTCCGTACAAGTCCACGCATTCACAGGCATGGGCGTGTGATTATACTTGGAATGTGGATTTTTTTATATGCATCAATCGAACTAAAGAATCCACGGTTTCGCGTTTAGTTACAAGTATACATCATTATATCTAAAACTCCCTGCACTTCAAGGACACTCAAAATAACGCTATTTTTTGCGGGAATCATGGCAACAATGGGAAACGTCACGGAAAAAGGAACATTACCTGTTCCGATGACTATTATTCAAAGGAATTTCCGGTTTGCTATTATGTTTATGATCCAATATATCATCCAAATGACCCCCAGAAACATTGTATTATGATTCTATATGTAATGGAAAGTATGAATATAACAAATTTTATGCACCTTTCATTGTAACATCAAACGCTTCTTTGCAGACACACATACACAACTTCACAAGGAAAACTTTCTGATATGCAACCGTTTTCAAGGGACTTTTACATATGTTTAAGATTTTGTAATATTTAATATGGAAAGGAATAGCTTTGAGTTTATAGGGTATTCATTGGCAAGAGTCGTAGGCCATTCTATTGGGTAAACTACTTTTAAAAAAAGCAAATCTAATCAACCATCATTTAATCTTAAACCTGTGCACTGAATGTATTTTTGTTACTGTTAATGTAGAGTAGAGTAGCTTTATTGTCCCGGATTCTATTTACTTCGAAAGTGCAAGAATCTTTAGTCCATAAACCACGATATAAACTCCGCAAAATAAGATCTTGTTCTCAGAAAAGCATTGAATACTGTTAGAATTTACTAAAATGCAAGAAAACATACAAAGCCTAGAAGAAAAGACCTCCCGGAAGCAGTCATTTTGTGATTAGTAGTGAAAGAAGCAGTCCGACTGTGCTAAAATGTACGAATACCACATTGTATTGCCAATGTACTTGAAGTCATCAATAAACCGACCGATCGATCGATCCATAGATAGATAGAAATGGCAAAGGCTAATGGAGAAAGACGGAGTGTGAATGAGGTAGAGAGACAGTGAGAGAGATTCATGAAATACTCTAGAAGTAGTTTACTTTTGGGAAGCCATCGAATTGGAAGCCGTCGCATTGCAATGTACCATTTGATTCACTTGGGATTACTTATACGACCAAATACTCACCTGTGTAACATTTTAGACTACTTCCGTGGCCACTCAATTGACAAATATTTAATTTCCTCTCAGTTGCCAAGTAAGACCTTCCCATTTTGCCCGATGCTATCCTGCTTTTTTTCGAGGGCAGATGGGAAAGAAATATATACATGCTACAAGCGTTTCTCTATTATTTATATTTTTCCTGTTTTTTAATACAGGTTTCCCAGATAATCTTGCATTTGTGTATTTGATTTTAGTACAAACACACTTGGAATTCTGAAAAATCACAGAAACACAAAAACAATGTTGTTATTCCGTGACCAGTATTGATTTTTGTGTCATTGTATTGAAAATTTGCTTAATAGAAATTCCTCAAATCCGTTCATAATTTCTTTTCGCTTGGCGATGACAACTAAATCGTAAAGGCTACTTACTAGTTTGTTTGTAATTGATTTTAAGAATTTAGTCTTTTATATTAGTCAAGTGTTGATCAAATGAAAACGAAGAACAAAATGCAGAAAGTGTTATTTATATAAGCGAGTTTGAAGCGAAGCACTTAAGCCTAACATGTATGTTCATATTGAAAGTAAAAAAAAAACTATACCGATCAACGTATGAACTTTTCCGCTGAACATCGATTTGAACCCTGCCATCTCGCAACTTCATACACGACTTTCGTAAATAAGTCGCCATCTTGAATAATAATACTAAGCACGTTTTTATATAGCGCGAAAACAATATGTCACAGAACGCTTTACAACCTAGATACAAATTAAAACCACAGCCTTTAACTACATGATTTAAACTACTTCACAGGGGCAAACATGTAACAATATAATGAACAGTAGTGAATGTACAGTAAGTATGAAAGCCAAATAATTAAAATCAGTATAACTGACACAGGATTGCAGATAATGATAAGAGCAATCAAAAAGCAATAATAACAAAACGCAGGACTACTCAAACAGGATGCATAGGCGACGGAATCGTCTAAGGACGAACCATCGCCACTTAATCAACGAGAGCAAAATGCACAGTGCGACAATGTAAATATGAAAATTAAAAACAAAATGCAGTACAATTATAACTATCGCAGACAATAAATGAAGCATACTATGGACATTGGCAAAACAATAAGGCCATAACAGACAGATCACTGCTTGGCGATATTAAAGAAATGATTCTTAAAACGAGATTTGAAGAGGCTAACAGATGTAGAGCTCCTTGTAGAGGCAGATGAATCCACAGTCTTGGAGCAGCAACAGAAAACCTTCTACCACCCTAGGTTTCCATGTTTGCAGATGGTTCTGTCAGTAAGTACGTACAGGGAAGCCGATCTTAAACAGCGTGCAGGAGAGTAACGAGATATGAGTTCAGTAATGTAATGTAAACGGTTGCCTCGTCCGAGATAAGTTTTAAATGTTATGCATAAACGTATCTTACAAGTATTTTAGCAAAAGTATCTTAAAACAATCCTTTGTCACACTGGCAACCAGTGAAGGTTCTTCATAATCAGCTCGTCGCCCACATCACATACTGTCTTATCTGACATTTTTTACTTTTTTGAGATATTTTGCATATGTACTTATAATGTTATGGTCTATACATGCACAAAGTTTATCATGAAAGTGACTTAATTAGTGAGATATTAATTAAGAATTTTGATCAATAAGCTTCAAAACTGCATATCGCGATTCACATACTGTCTTATGTTTCATTTACACGTAATTTCAATAGGCGTATAATTAACGTTGTTCGTAAAACAAGCTGTTTACGTTTTTCACATACAGATCTATGTGCGTCTTATCTGCCTCGTGCGTGAACATTTCGTGTTTCACATAGTGATCTATCTGAACGCATTAAAATAACGGTGAAATTAGCGTCTTATGTGAGAATACGACTTTTTTTTGCGTTTCACATACAGACTTATGACTTTGTAGCTTTATATCAGGAATACAATTGCACTTTCAAAACTCAGCAAGGTTAAAACTTAAACTTCAGAATGTTTTCTTCATAATGCAGAATTAAAAAGTAAATTGTAATGTTTAATTCCATAGTACAAACATGAAATCTCCCGGTAGAATTTCAATGGCGATTTTCTCGAAAACGGCATTTCATCAAATAAGACAGTATGTGATGTGGGCGACGAGCTGATAATAGGTTTTAGGACCAAAAATAGTTTGTCTCAGCTTCCATTGCGAATAACTTTTAAAATTATATTTTACACTTTTTTACATTTTAAAGGATTTTTTTTATTTAGGCGATACTCAGTACACGATGTGTGTCTCAAAATTTGGGAACCAATGGAACCATACAAAAAAAGAGAAAAAGTGAAACTATATGGACGCTATAATGTATTTTTGCATTGTGTGGAGTTTGTTTTATGCCTTGAAAGCAGAAGAGGAGTACATTGGAGTGGCGCATATTGTATATTTATAAAAATACCCACCAAAAATCGCATAGGTCATAGCTTATTTTGTTTAAAAACATAGCACATAACTTTTTAGCCAAAAGAAGCTGAGACAAAGTTTTTTTTAACCTTCTATGATCAAATTTTTGAACTTATGTTCTGAAAGCGTTGTGACCTTGAAATGTCTTTCTCAGAGAGACCATACAGTATGGCAATGCAACTGTCCAATCTGGAACTTACAAATGCAGAGACCAGCTTCGGTTGTATCATGATCAAGGTAACGGCGAAGTTTACCAAATTCCTCAAAGCGAAAGATGCGCTACGGCAGATGGCATTATGATTATAGTTATTGTAAGCGTGCCATCGAACACCACGCAGAGATCTAGAAGCTGTGGTGATGGTGCAGCTATATAAGACTCGTTGATAACACTTAAGTGCCCAAGCTAAAAAAACTTCCGTTAGTGGCCAAGGAGGGGGGGGGGGTTCCTAGGGACCCAACTAAATTAACCATTTCCCATGGGAGTTGTGATCCATGACCCACTAACACAAGTAAACGGGGTTAGTAAAACCCACATACCCACAATAAAAATGAAAATCCGAACTTTGAGCTATGACCTATGGCCAATTGAAATTGTCACTATCCGAAAAAGAGTGGTTCGTACATTTCCATCCTCAGAAACTCCAATATAAGTTTTGAACCAAAATAATTCATTATATCTACTCTAGATTAACCAATTAAATAATTATTGCAAAATGTAGCCAAATTTATACCATCTTGTATTTTTCTCAGAAACTTCAAATTCACCTTGGTTTCCAATAGACTTACACGGTTAAGAGCACGGTCATGACAAAATTAAAATTGATGCTATCAGCATATAAAAGGTTATTTGATTTAAGTATTATTAATTATTAATTAATTGGCTCCTAAGGTATATATCTAAGGAAATAAATCCCGAGATTTAATTACTTAAAAAGGTAACTAACACACATAAAAATTATCAGTGAAAAAATATGATGACAATGAAACCGACGACGACGACGACAATTGGGATGATGATACCATCATCCATAAATGAAAACTAGAGGCCCATGTGCTTCACGAAGCACAAATATCATGCGGTAAATGGCCAAAATGACCATTTGCTGACCATTGATGCTAATTCTCTGTACACCCCATAGGCACTAGCAATAGGCGATATCTATGCATGAAGGGCAAGATCATCATGCACTATTTGTAAAAGAAGGCGGCTTTCATAGATTTTGGCCAAAATGATCAATACTGACCAATAGGTGACCACTTGGCACAAACTGCGCGCACCCAATATGCAGCTAAGGCCAGCCGTGCTTTTGAGCAAATTTGGCTAATATTGGCGCAAGCGTTTGGCTATAAGAAGCAAAATAAGTCAGTATTTGGAAGAAATAAAGAAAGAAATAAAATGGCCAAAATGACCATTTGCTGACCACTGATGCTAATTCTGTGTACACCCTATAGGCACTAGCAATAGGCGATATCTGTGCATAAAGGGCAAAATCAGCACGCGCTATTTGTGGAAGAAGAAGGATTTCTTATGATTTTGGCCAAAATGGCTAAAATGGCCGAAATGACCACTTGCTGACCACTGATGCTAATTCTGTGTACACCCTATAGGCACTGGCTATAGGCGATATCTATGCATGGAGGGCAAGATCAGTATGCACTATTTGTAAAAGAAGTAGGCTTTAATAGATTTTGGCCAAAATGACCAATACTGACCAATAGGTGACCACTAGGCACAAACTGCGCACACTCAATATGCTTCTTAGGCCAACCATGCTTTTGAGCAAATTTGGCTAAAATGGGCGAAAGCGTTTGGCTATAAGAGGCTAAAGAAGTCATCATTTGGAAGAGAAGAAAGAATTCGAACGATCCAGATATCATGGCGGCTGCCCCGCATGATATAACAAGTCTCAGCACCCAACAGCAAAAGCATCTATAAATCGTAAAGGGACATGAATATTTTATCACAAATCCCAAAACGTGATGTTTACATTTTGTTTTATAATGAACATTCTACCAATTTTGAGTGGCAGCTTAATTTTTATTTTTAAGCAATCGATAACGCAAAATTAAAGAATATTAAAAAATATATATTCTCGTACATCACATCTGCTAAATCGGAGAAACCCCTTTTCAATTTAAATGAGCATTGTGTGGTGATGGTACTCCTAACGGTCCTATTCAAAATTTCTATATATAGTAAGTCATATTGTTTATCAGCACGTGCAATCGCCAAATTATCATGATCCTTTTCAAATTATTATATTCTTTGTTGAGCCCTACACACAACAATATTTTAATATGCGTGCTCACTCCTTCCACATTTCAGGGAGGGTTATGGGGTCTGAATCAGTGAACTTTGAAGTGATTTTCCTTTAATTTCCTAAATAGTGGTATAATACATGTTACACTCATATTGTACGCCCATTCACAAAGTTTAAAATTCATGTCAATTTTTGCTACTGGTTGCCATGGAACCACTTCCAGGCCTCGAATTGGCTAAACACTAGAACGAACGTGACTAAATACTAACGAAGCTCTGGGAGAGAACTTGGGTGGCATGTGCAGGGGGTAAATCCGCAGTGAACCATGAAGCCGGATTTTTGATACCGTTGCCATGGCAACCGGCAATCGACCAATCACATAATTTCATGGCGTAATTTGAATTTGGAACACAATTTTGAAAATCGGGCCTCATGGTTCACTCGGCCTATATGTGCTGAATATGTATGCCAAATTTCATGTGCATAGCATGTAGCGTTCTCTAGTTACGTTCGTTTTCGTTTTGGTTGTTTACGTATTTTAACGAAACGAGTTATAGACCTCGAAACATTTAGACAAAATTGAGGGCGCTTTTGATGTGAAATATGGATTTTTTTTAAATTTCATTTTATACTGAATTATCATAATTATTAATGAAAGAATTATCGAAATCGGTGCATCCATTGTCCTGTAATTAATTTTTAAAATAATTTTCTTAAATATCGCAGGGTGAGAAAACAATAAAATGCATAAAAAATCACTTACCCAGTACATTTAATTACTTTAAATTATGGACAAAATAATATGAGTATTTATTTACTTCGACTTAGCCAAAATAAATGCGTTAAATGGCGTATAAATAATATCTTTTAAAATATCTTAAATATAACCATTTAAATTTTTCACATGATAAAGTATAGGAGACTATGCGTTTTTGGCAAATTTCGAGTACACTGCTTCACTTTGATCAGCCATATCTCGGGAACCGAATGTCCGATTGCGATCGAATAAAAAGCATTTTGTAGATTACAGTCTACACAATTACGCCATTGCATTATCTTATTTTCGTAAATGGAACAATTTTTTACCAAAGTCAGACCCCACCCCCCTTAAGTTAATACACTCCAAAAACTTTATATTCCAAAATGACCAGATATCTTGTCAGAGGGGCACTTAAAGTGGCACTGGCACATTTTCACAAAATATGAAATTTCTTAAATTTGCTCTCAAATGATAGTCTAGGCCATTGTAAGAATAGAGTTACATTTTACATATAAAAAACAATCAAAAAACAGATTAAAGACATCCAGGTAATTTGTAGGTTAACTTTTAAATTTTTCAACAAATGTGTATATTACATGAATATCATAGACTCGTACTCATTGATATTAAAACCACAAAGGTCACAGACCGTTCAAAAAAAAAAAAAAAAAAAAAAGTACACTGCTTCACTTTGATCAGCCATATCTCGGGAACCGAATGTCCGATTGCGATCGAATAAAAAGCATTTTGTAGATTACAATCTAAACAATTAAGCCATTGCATTATCTCATTTTCGTAAATGGAACAATTTTTTACCAAAGTCAGACCCCATACCCCCCCTTAAATAGCGTCACATACAAGAAGGGTTTAGAATTAGTTCATCTGAAGGACGTGAGTTCGGGTACCACTGCTGCCAAGGTTGTGAAGGTAACTCGTTGTGCGGAGATGTAGCTAATTGCCCACAACAATAATTGATAGGTTTAGATGCAATACGTTAGGAATTAATGTAGAATGTTCATAATCTGGCCCCAATGGTATTGAAACAGAAATGGGCAGTGCGAAATGCATTGTAAAGTACGACAACCCAATTATCTTTACCTTTACCAATGTAATACAGCATTGCTAAAGGCCAACGATCTCACACAGATTTCGCAGTGCTAGTGTCATGTTTGGCCTCAAAGGTTATTGGTGTTAAATCAGCTTGATCAAACAAATTTGTAATGAGAAAAAGAGATATATTATAAAAAAAAAAAAAAAAAAAAAAATATGAAATTTCTTAAATTTGCTCTCAAATGATAGTCTAGGCCATTGTAAGAATAGAGTTACATTTTACATATAAAAAAACAATCAAAAAACAGATGGTGGTTAATAAGAGGTTAAAGACATCCAGGTAATTTGTAGGTTAACTTTTAAATTTTTCAACAAATGTGTATATTACATGAATATCATAGACTCGTACTCATTGATATTAAAACCACAAAGGTCACAGACCGTTCAAACATGGTGCATATCATGGGAGACATGCATACGGCGTGCGTTTTCTTGTGTTAAACGCCATTTCCGTCGTCTGTTGAATTAATGTCGCCGGCGACATTTATTATAAAATCGTTCTGTTTAGCCAAAAGGACGCTGATTTGGTCTTCATCATTTCAGGTGAGGGCTAATGTATAATAAAATCTTTACAACCATGCAAAAATATCAATTTTGAAAATCTTGAAGGTTCGAATCCCGGTGGGGTCGTGGCACTTGCTGGGATTTATTCGGGTACTATCAATTCTGTATTTGATCTGTATACCAGCTATTGATTAAATACAGAATACCGCTCTCCTCCATGGTTCACTTGGAATTGGGCAAATGGATCATGAAAGCATCCCGTCCTTTGGAGGGGACGTTAAGCCGTCGGTCCCGTGTACAGAGAGTCACAACTGTACATGTAGGCCTACATCGCAGTCAGTGTCGAATAAGAGTAGGGTGTAAACCCCTGACTGTTCCCAATCCGCCCCAGCCTCAAATAGCGGGAAATGTTAGGAGCGTCCGTATCATGGATACACGCGGCCCCGGATCAGCACACTAGCTGAATAAATCCTGACACCACCACAAAACCATTACCAATGACTTGTGGATACGAGCAAACAAACAAATAAAATGTCAGCCATCTTGGAAAATACCGGCACATGCAACATTTTATAGGGCTGTCTACGCTGACGTCACAGTTCGGCCATTTTGAGGTACGGGGAAGTTATAGAGCGGCCATTTTGTGGCGATGATTCCAATAGGCCGTCGTGTAAAGTGGCACAAAATGCGCCGAATTTTTACCTGAAGTGATAGCAAGAGACTGGAATGGCAGCCGCTAGTTAGGAAATAACATGTACATTTTAGAATGCCTATTCGTTTCACTTGCATGGTAGAAACAATCCAAAGAAATGGTCATAAAGGGTGCCCAACGCAAACGGCCTCGTAGAAACACACGTCTGTTTATCACCTCCGATGAACCAGGGCTGCGATGAACTAAGATTCGGATTTATTAGAAAGTACGCGTAGTGTTGTGTGTCGCGGAGTCATACTGCGCAACGAGGGCCGATGATAAAGGCTAAGCACTGGTATGTGACCCGGATGAGTAGACAGCCCTATAGTTTTGGGAATAGTTTTATTGAACTCCTTGACCCAGAAAAAATAATTTTTACACCAAAATTGTCTTCTTAGGTGTTTTTGGCTTTAAGATGGCTTCCATTCTGGAAAATGGCGTCCTATGCAAATTGCCACCACTTTTAATTTTGTCATCACCTGTTTTCATGAACTCCACATCCCTACCGTCAATTTTAGCTATGATGACAAATGTTATTATTCCGGTCCCGGTACCACTCTCCTAAACTGGTTGGTGCTGCAGCACTATTATTTTATGATTTCTGAGTGCAAATATACCATATTGAAGGTCAAAGAATGGCGGTCATTTTGAATCTCAAGATGGCGGCCAAAGATGTTATTAGGTCAACTTGATTCTTTTGATTCCCCATTCGAAAAATGGAGGAGCCGAAAAAGAATAATTTTATGATTTCCAAGTCCAAAGATATATATATATATATATTATATATATATATTTTAAAAAAAACATGTACTATATTTTACAGAAATGGCAACAAGTAAATTCTTGTAGTTTGGGGTATAAAGATGCTAAAAACATTGTATCCAAAATGTAGCAAAATAAACACAGCATTACATAACACCGTGTGCTATTTTCAGGGGTGGAGATGCTTTTATCCTAACCTTACGAAAGCCAATAGATACGATTATATTAGAATCATGCAGTAGTGGCATGCTTGCCCAAAATAATGGTCCAAGTCCATGTGGCATTAAATTATAGGACAACTATCAACATGTTATACTTCAATAACCAACTCTGTTTGCAATCCAATATCTAAAATATAATAGTAATAATCAATGAAATTGTTGGGTCTGAAGTGGGAATCGAACCCATGACCTTTAGATTACAAACCGAAAAGGACTTTTAGTATAGTGTCCTGGGGGCCTTATCGACATTAGTTGTCATGAAAGAAATTCTGTTGCTATTAGTTCTAAGTTTCTAGTATAAAATATCTAAATTGCCTGGAATATATTTGGCAATTTTGGCCAATTATCCACCCCACATTGTCCAAGAAATTTCCAACACCGGTTGATCTTTTGAGCTCTGCCAATGTTAAGTGCTAACAAAGTACTAATTATGATAATTGCTAACCCTCGAGGCATTGTTGATGTGGTAAGTACACCAATAAGTATGCTACGCTAATGGCAACCCATACACGCAAAATGAACAATTGCGTCCTAATTATTGCAAGCAAAACGCGTTTACTTTCAGGACGGTTTGGTTTCTGCTAATATAGCACGATTGCATTCGAAGAGATGATTTCTGATGAGCAATAGCAATGTGGATTTCCTTTAGCATGTTTAGTACATGTGTTCAGCCTTGCGTTCGCTTAATTCTAACGTTTAAATTATCAACATATTTTGCGTTATTTCTCTACCTAAATGCTATTTCAATGCTTTATAATGGCCATGAATATATATAAAACACCATTTTGTTTAGATTTGTTTAACTCAATCATGCGAGTGTTCATATCATTTTTCGATGATTCGATTTCAAAGATTTAAATTTATGAATTAAAAGTCAAAACGGCATTTAACGACGCCACTTTATATTCAATCATTCATTCATAGAGTTATAAAGAAGTATATGGGTGAAACACTTACCCTAATTTTTCGCCTCAGAGGCATACTGACAGCATATCCTCAAAGTATGAATCCAGGAAAAATACTGTTCATCACACTGAAGGTGCTAATTACACCAGCGAGATTGATACAGAAAAAAGCTTCAGCTGTGCTCTCAAGCGAACGAACAATTGGATTCACGAACGGATAGGTATCTCCAGCCTTTACCACATTTACCCGCTAAAGGGTTTCGCGTCCCTGAGGGCGTAAGTGAGATATGATTCGATACATCCATCTATCATAATTGAACTCTAAGCAACTGCATTATATCTAATACAATCATGACAATGTTCTCACTTCTTTCCCTGCAGGAGCATTGGACACGTGCAATGTCTCATCTTTGCTGTCGCTAAATTTCACCGTGCTAAACAGCATGATTGGTTAGCCCGCGGCTTGATAATCATGTTCATGCAATTCATCGTATGCAAAGTAGTGGCTCTTTGGAAATAATGATGTCTCTGTCTTCTGGCGTGTTAAATGAGTGATTGGATGTCGCCTTGATAAGCTCAATATTGTTTGAAAAGGATTCCGTGATGTGAAATACGGGTTAGAACGTTAGTCATAGTAGTGCGTAGGATTTGTCGGGGTCAAAATAAATTGGGATCTGTTAGTCTTAGCTATGAACGCTATTAATCATGTTATGCAAAGGTCTCAGAAGTCCACGCACATATTTTGTAATAAATGAAAATTGACTCCTGTTGTTTATTATACAACAAAACAATATTACGTAACATTTGCGCATTGTGTATCGTCTATGCCTAGTTTAACCTACAGTGGATCACGTCTGAGCGGGTTCTATGTTCCATCTTGCAATGTTTGGCTCTCTTTTTGGATCTGGAGTAAAAATTAATATTGTTTTAAAAAATTTGTCAGTACATCAGCCTCTCTGAGGTAATAATACACATTTTTGTCAATGATTTTGCTCTTAACCACAAATGATCATGCCTCGACAACTCAATATCTAAATCCTTATTTCAAGACACATAAATGCTTTTCAGCTATATAAATCTGAGCCTGGACATTTTAGTTTAAATGAAAAAAAAACATCATATATAGAAAAAAATGAATGATACTATGCACTATTGATGCACTATTGTTTTTTAAATATTTTACCATTGTGCACAACATTAATGTTTGTACAGAATTTGCCTAGAGATCAGTTTTCACAAGACAGCAAAGAATTGTCTCAAATCTTATCCATGCACTTCCTTTTACATTGAAACAACCGGCTTCAAGAATATAAGAACAAATTCAATCCAAAGTGCAGCATTGTCCAATACATCCGGAAGTTTAAATTTGCAGAGAACGTCTTCAATGTGAATTTAAGCATACACTTTCTGCCGCAGGTGTGAGTGAACTCGTGAAACCTCTCGAGAAATCGCATTGTGTATTGCAAGGTAGGTAATTCCACGCCCCCACAAGATTCCTTCCCTTATATCACTTTTTAGGATACGCGTTGATGCAAGAGTCTGATAGAGATGGGCCAATGCGGGATTTAAAAAAACATCTTCAATGCGAGGTTAAATCTGTATAACCTATATTTTAAAACCAGATGAAATGGTCAATGTTGCCACCTTTGTCATTCTTCTGGCAATCGGGGAATATAGCAACGAAGGGAACTCGTTTGACCTTGTTCGAATGTTCGGTAGAAACAAAATAGATGTTTGGCACTAGCAGAAAAGAGAAAATAGAAACAATGGCTGGTATCCTCGAAAGGAGTTATCTTTAAACCCGGTGTAAAAGTAGATTCAGTCCGCCGGGAGCCATAGTCCGGGCTCCATAGACGACAACGGAATAAAGCGTGAAACTAATGTTGCGTGAAGAGTCAACTGAATCAAGTGCCCTATTCTTTAACGTTGTAGCCGGACCATGAGTATGGCGGACTATAATTACTTCTAGACCGGTTTAAACCAGGTTTAGTACTTCATGAATGGACCTTTTTCTTTCATGAATAATTAAGACCTTTACCAACATTTCACCATTGGTCAACATTTATATTTAGGAAGATATCAAACCTTCCCTCCGTTGTTAGGGGCACATGGAAACCTTATTTTTTGAAAGCTTATGCCCTTTTTTATTCTTTAGTCAAACCTTTTGACCCATAAAATATCGGAGAGGACATCCCATTTTCCAAGAGAAAGTACAAACCTTTACGGAAATATGCTAAAGAGTATGAAAAATATCATAATGACAAGTCCTTGGGATATCACAAGAATTTTAAAAAGTTGTGTGCAATTTTTGGGTTGTTAAATATAGCAATAACAATTCAAGGTCATAAGGGGGGAAATGCCCGATTTTGTTTTTAAATGTGGTTAATGTTTGTCTCTTTGTATATGAACCAAAAGGTCTATAAGCTCAATATTTAAACTATGTAGATGAGACGTAGGAGTGCTTTAAAATTATTTAATTAAAATCGGACCGTGTGGTCCAGTGGATTGAGCGCTCGTGCCGCAATCCAAAGGTCGTGGGTTCGAGTCCCACTCGAACCCACTGCGGCCAACGTGTTGTGCCCTTGAGTAAGGCACTTTACCTTTATACTCCTCTCCACCCAGGTGTATAAATGGGTACCAGCATTATTCAATGCTGGGAAAGTAACAGACTCGCTGTGCGGGAGGAGTGGTGAACCCCCCACAGCAAAACATACTACGGAGGAGTCTGGCCCAAATGCTAAGGAAAGAGAGATGGGCACTCCGCGCAAGAGCTTGCTCGGCACGAGACACGTTTGGAAATTTCACCCTATAATGCCCTTGGATGATAGTTACTTTAGTACTAAACCTAAAGGCCATTGATGAATGCAAACAATGGTTAAGCATGATTGGAAACACTCATTCATCAGATTGGTACATTTGTTATATTTTTTGCCTTTAAAACATAAATTGTTATTTTTCTCTGACTATAAGAGTTCTGAGGTCACATTTTGTTTGCTATGCGAATCATTGTGAAGGGTCAATTCACACGCCCTTACACCAATGTAATGGCCGAACGACATTGCTATCGTCCACATGTTCTTTGGAGGTGTGCAGTGCAAACCTGTACGGATCATGTCATGATTGTTGTCGCGAAAAGCATGTTTGAAAATTCGTATTACAATGCGCGATAATCCCCAATTGACTCGAGGCCTAAATATTCCTCACACAAGAAAGTGAAAGAAAGTTATATACACTCTTTCCCATAAAGTTAGAATATTTTCCGACCCAATTTGAGTAGAGTAGGTGAATGATTGCATAATGAGTCCCCACTACCCAGGTGAAGTGAATCCATGCATAATTTTAAATTACGTAACAATGCCTTTTGTTGGGAGCTATAAAGGGCCAGACGTCTGTTGTTTGTTCCTTTTTCCTGCTCCAAACCTGTGTGCAACGAGTCCACGTTTTTCAGAGTTGGTTACCTTTACAACAAAAACTGACACAGAGGTTCCCTAGGCTATGCCTCGTCCAACGGCACTGTCAATACGCCGAAGAGTGCTTGCACTCCGACGGGAAGGGTACACATTTCAAGCCAAAGTTGCTGATTTCCTCGGGATATCGCAGTGTACGGTCTGTAAAATCCTCAGATATCATCAAGAGGTGGGTCATTTGAGGTCACGGAATCTCCAGGAGTACCACGATTAAATACAAGACGAGATGTTCGCCGACTGCCTAATCTGTGCCATAGAGCCCGGAAAATGCCAACGAGCCGTCTTCGTCGTTTGTGGAGAAGACACCAAACTGTAAATCGGAGATTGCTTCAACATGGTTACCCAGTAAAAGCCTGCGCTTGCTATGTCGGACAATATAGTATCATGAGAGCATCTGCTTCCTCTCTTAATTGGTGCTTATGTTCATTTCAAGTGTGTTGTGCTAGAATATCTATGGGGCCCGTTTCACAAAGACTTACGATCAATTGTAAGTTTGATTTATCGAGCGTTAACTCGATCAAGCGTAAGTTCAAACTCACGCTTGATCGAGTTACGCTTGCTTACAATCGATCGTAAATCTTTGTGAAACGGGCCCCCGGACACTGTTTTTTTTTTTGATTCCTTTATAAGACTGCCAGTTGGAAATGGAGGTAAAATGTTTTTTGACTTAGTTTTTGCCAATATCTTAATGTCTTCACAGGATATGATAAGATCTGTTATTACGGGTTGCAAATTTCAATAAATGCAAATATTGCAGTCTCCCCTCTGCCTTCCGTGTAAATGATTGATCTTTGTGTTACATTGGTAAGCGCAAAATATCATTACAAGTTAAATGCCTTAGGTCGCAAAATTTTCAGCAATATTAATTTACGTCTCTGCAATAATGTTCCATATGTGCCAGCTGGGTCATCTTTGACAAATACAACAAGAAGCTTACTCTTAAGAATGACATTCAATATGCAAGTGAAAGCATAGATGTTATTATAGCAAGCATTAACTCCTATAAAAGACACTTGATTATTTTAAGGAAGTAAAGCCAGCCTTATTCCAGCTAATGAGCATAGAAAGAATGCATTTAACAGAAAGTGACCAGGTCCAAAATAGATGATCGCGGTTTGATTGTTCTAAGCCTAAGATAAACCAATTGCTACTCGCAACTACACCTGCACGGGGCAGTGTATTTCATCTGTACAGCAAAAGTAGCAGATGTTGGTGTTGAATGATCAATTGGTTCTACCTCACTATGGGTTTCATAATGTCAGCGTCGTTCTTATGTGGCCTTATATGTGATCCATATTAAAGCAGCGGGTCGTCTGCAGAAAGACATCTCAGATCAGGACAGTGGTCATAACTGTATGATACCAGGACAGAGAGATGTAATAGAGACTAGTACGAAAATTGGATTGTTCGCCAGAAAAAATATACAATACGGACAGATACTTTACATACAACCATACCACATTTTCGATACAACAACATTTGCCAATCGAGTATAGGTCTTCCTAATTACAATTAATACAATATAGAAAAGTGTTAAACGGGCCCTTTTCAAGTATGATATAACTTAGGATAATAGCATAGATGACAAATGCTGAGGAGTGGAATATTAGTAGATATCATTGTGTTTACGGTTAAGCAAGGTCGTAAACAGAGGAATATCTTTATTGTTTGTCATAAACTGGTAACAATATACATCGTTGGTACTAATAACATATTAAATGGTTCTGACATCTGAATGTACCAAGAACACACAAGTATCAAACAAGGCGAACTTCACAACCATTTTGTGTGGGGACTATTGACAAAAAAAACCAACAATAGATGTACTGAATATAATAAAGATGTCAATTTTGGAAATGTGATATTTATCAGTGTATGTATTGATGATCCTGGTGGACATGTGCTTCAAAGCAAACATTGTAAGATAATATAATGATCAGATTATGAAAAGGGACAATGTAATGTATAAACAGAAAAATGGGAACTAATAAATTTAAATAGCAAAATATGACAAAATATTGAAAATATCAAGAATGTAACGTTGATACACATAAAAAAGGAACGAAAAGACAAAGACATTACTTCTTTACTGTACAAGGCAGTGAAGAAATCATTTGAGAAGATTGCTGTATATTTCACAAAACAATAATTCCAGCTCGAAAAAGAAAATAAAATAATCAATGTGCAAGCTTTGATGGTGAAAGGCACATGGTTCGAGAGACATCACAAAGCCGGAGTCTTCCTGTAAACAAAAACCCATAGTCATGTAGGATTTCGATATCCAACTTGTAACGCGATGTTGGCCTATCCTGTCAAATGCCATGATCGATCACTCATTAAGAGGACGGAAATACGATGGCAAGAAAAAGCAAAAAGTTCAGGACACTTATATGGAGTGAAGCGAATTTTGAGTACTCACTGGTACAATCTTTCCGATAGCTATAGTGTAAGCTATGGTCTGTAAATTTGAAAGTACGCCTAGAAAACGCTGATTGAATACTAAGATTTCAAAATGAACTTCAGTCAGATTATACTTTATAAATGATCCTTAAAAGGGGGCACAGTGTTAGAAACGTTGAAATTTTTATTTTGTACGAAATGTTGGTCTGAAACCACTTTTAAGGCCACTCGAAAGAATTAATTTTTAAATCTTTCGACTAATTTTGGACCAACGTTGTTCTGATAATTTAGAAAAATAATGAAATTTCTTAATTTTACAAATCTTGGAAAGAGTGAAACACTCTTTTTTTGAGTGAGCTCTGTAGTACACTCTAAAAGAGTGATTATCACTCTTTTTTGCATTTAGAGAGTAATTTTTTTTATATACGTCTCAGCAATATCATAAGGAATTTCTAAACATTGCTAAACAAAAAAGGCGATCCGTGGAAAAACTAAATCCTTCAAATCAGAGTTAGATTCTGTTTTGTTGAGGTAATTTTTCGCACGGTCGGAGACCATGCTTTGCTATGGGTTTTAAACCCGGAAAGTAATCTCTTCCATAGGAATGCATGGACAAACGAAATCCATGGGTGCCTTTCTATAAGTTAGATTTAGGAACTGGGTGATTAGTTTAGACGAAAAAAGATTTGAGTTATAGATCCGTATAGGTAAAGATAAAAGTCGAGAATGTGCATGATAGTTATTGTTCTCCAGAGTTCCAAATGAGTTGTAAGGAGGAGTGTATTTACAATTCATGAACATTACATTAGTCTAGTGGGTAGAAGGGGTTTGCTGCACCCCCCCTGAAATAAGTTAATCAATGTCATTATCAGAAAAAAATGGTAGAAACGATTAGCTATGTTAAAAATTCCAAAAAGTGTCCACGTATCATATTGCAAATTTATGCAAATTAGTATCGCCATACAGAAAAAACAATTTCGAATCTCTCAGCCATATTGATTAAATGAACAAATAGTGACGGACCTATTGTTTTGAGGGTCAAAGGATCCAAATTGTAAACCATTTGAAATTACAAGATGTCACCTGATGAACCTAATATGCAAATTAGGGTCGAATTAGCCAAAATCCCATATTTGGGCATCGTGGCCAATTTTCCACATACCTGCCCACCTAAGACGACGAGCCTATGTTTTAGGGTCCAATGATAATTTAAAAGCACTCATAAATTATGTTATTTTCATTAACCTGTCACCTGCAAATACTAACGGACGTGGCAAATTAGGGCCTTCAATTTTGATAGTCTCGTTTTGTGGTAATTATAAGAAACTTTGCTGGCCAAGTAAATGTAGACGTCGATACCTCAACTGTAACATTTCTCTTAAATTCAACGTATGGATGATACAAGACTAATGCGAGACTAAGATACTGTGTCGTTATAGACGAAAAGCAAGTGAAGAACAGAAAACTCTACAGTCTCAATGACTCTCTGCCAACTGCAAAAGGTGATCCATATGGTATCATGGTAGTTTTGACTTCGGTTATTAAAGGAACTACAGGAGAAAAAATTACTTGGCCAAAGACGTTGCTAAAATATCCCAAAACAAGATATCAATTCAGACTTACATCTGTTTCATTAAATCTTTTAAAAAGCATTAAGCATCGTAGTAGGTTTCACCCTCAGTAAATTTAAAGGAACTGCAGGTAAAGATTGGAGAAGCTTCATATGGAGGACATCTCCGACAATCATATAAGTCCCAATATAGCCATGCTATATCAGTCTGTGATCAGAAACATAATGTGATCAGCAAAAAACTCTGATTTGGAACGAGTTGGATATCATCGTTTGCTGGGAATGTTACACAACCGGAAGTATCGACTTCACAGAGGCAGCGGCATCGCCCCCCCCCCCCGTAGATGGTCTTCCGATGGACCATTTCCACCAGGAATTATTTTCAGTGACAAAGAGAGATTAAAGGCGTTACCCACAAAGCACCCTCAAGTCTAATCCTCGGAGAGCAATGGGGCAAAGGGAGCCAGCGGCCAGAAAATGGCGTCGGCGTTCAACTTTATCGAGTTTTAAAGCGTCGCTCTCCTTGCGTAATATTCAGCAGGCTGTCCATGAGTCCATAGACATTCCTACGCCTCTAACACAATCATTACTATGCTATTCCTTCTCTCTCTCCCTCCTCTCATATCCTCCCGAGTTCCCACCCCCTAAACACTATTCCAAGAAAAGCCGCCCCCAGCGCTCCCCCTCACCCCGCCACACCCCTAGAAAAAAAAATTCACCATTAACTAAAGCCATGATTACAACTTCGCGCTAAATACACACAATCCAAAAAAGTCGACGATATGGAGCTGGCGTCTGAGAAAATTCTACTGCTGACCAATCCAGTTCTATTGCATGGTAATAGCTTGTAAAGATGATTGGAGATAAGCGCAAAGTGAAAACTAAGGGCAAGGAATGGAAATCAGTCTCAGATATATATGTTCCAACGCAAGCATCTCACCACTGCACCGGTATGGCCGTCTGCCGTTAAAAGCAGCCCGGCCACGGGACCTCGTCAGGAAAATCCAATAATTGGTCTCAAACATGACCTCAGATTATGCGGAAGACAACATCATATTCCACTTGGAAAAATGGATAACTTGAATAAATCTCTAGTACTAATGTCCATGGAAGCAACGTTGTGAAAAGTGCTGCCGGAATCACGATACAGGACGTGCAAACAGAGTCGAAAACCAGAAGACACTATTCTTGCCGGGGGGAGATAAGTTGCAGGGTCAGCTTAACTTGAAAGTCAACACACCAGAAATCCCCACCATTTCAATCCACGCGCATGCCCTGCAGAGGGCTCATCATTCACACCATTTTTTGAGAATGGGACACGATTCTATATATACTCCCATATGCAAGAATATTTTGATGGTTTTTATCAGGTTTATTGGCAGCAAGGCAAGATGCCCGCGCCTGGATAGGAGCCTTCAGCTCGGCAGTGGGCTAACCACCCGAAAATCATAACTCAAGGGTCTATGGACTCATTGAAAGCCTGCAAAATACCGCGAGGAGAGCAACCACCTTGACAATTCAATGTTTCTAGGAGTGTACGCTGGTGCAATAGCTTCAGAAACGTTATCCAAAATGCAATGCAACTTTTGTGGTGATCTACTTTGTAACGGCGATAGGATCTTTCATTGGGGTCCTCTGTAGCGATTTCAGCAGGATTCTCAGGCGAGAGTTTTACTTTCATAATCACACACACACACACACAAACACATACTTACAAGAGCACACACACACACACACAAAAGCAAGGGAACCAAGATAACAGCAAGATCTCCACTCTGTGAAGATAATGTAGAGATCCGATGTCCTACAGACTGTAAACAAATGCTTTATGGTTGGCGGCTGGCACTGAACATAGTTGTTCTATATATGTGCCTCCTTGCTTTTATGCTACAATATGGATAGCACATGACGGTTGTTCGAAGACTGAAGAATCCTTATCACGATTTACGGACGTTTTCTTTTTGGATTGATTACAAACAAGTCAATGTCTAAAGTGTTCCATTAGTCTTTAAGTATTGGCAAACAGAATTAAAGAGAAAAAGCTTAATGCTTTTTAAAAGTATTTAATGAGTACAGATTTGAAGTTAATGTTGATAATCTTGTTTTGGATGATTTAGAAAAATTTTGGCAAAGTAATTTTTGTTCCCTCCAGTTCCTTTAAATTTAATGAGCGGTGCTCAAAACTTACACATGATCACCCCCCCCCCCCCCCAAATAGGATATCAACAATTGCAGTGCCTTGGCGACGAGTCATTGGAGACTGTATATCCCTTCTGCACACCTTCACTGTTTCTTTTCGGCATGATAACACCACAGATCTTAGTTCACATTAGGCTGGTATCATTGCATACCTTGGAATGAAAAAAGAATGTTACAAGTTTATTGATCTGGATTGGTTTTAACTCCAGCAAAACGGGGTCCCATCACGCGAGAGGATATGTATAGATTTGAAAGTCTAATATTTACTTGGCCAACACATTTTCGTACAATTAACCCAAAAACGGACTTGACATTGAAGGCCCTAATGCAGTATAAACATAATATTTGCAGGTGAACATGTTAGTACCATGAACATAAATTATGAGTACTTTAAATTATCTCGACAATCAAAACATAGGTCTTGTCATCTTATGTGGGCAGGTATGTGGAGTATTGGCCACGATATAACAAAATACGGATTTTAGCTAATGGTGACCTAATTTGCAATGTCCAGCATGGAAAGATCTGGTACTTTTCAAAAATGGTCAATCTTGATCTTTGACCATCAAAACATAGGTCCAGTCTTATCGTATTTGTTCATTTATCAAAAAATGGTTGGAAAAATATATCAAAATTGTATTTTTAGCTCAATTTGGCGAACCCTAATTTGCATAGTACGTCAAATGGGGGCGGAGCATCTGTTAATTTTTCAAAATGGTCCATCTTGATCATTACCCTCGAAACATAGGCCCCGTCACCACATTTTTTCATTTATCAACGTATTGGGGAGATATATCGCAATTGTATTTTTCTGTAATGGCGATACTAATTTGCATAAATTTGAATAAAAATGATCCGTGGGACAATTTTGATGTTTTAACATAGCTAATCGTTTTCTACGCATTTTCTGTATATTAGTGACATTGATTAGAAGTTATTTCAGGGGGGTGCCACGACACCATTCTACCCACTAGCTAATAGTTTTTCATGCGAAAACACTGTACCAAATCCGCTATAGGTTTCTTGTCACCTTCGAGTACGCGTTTAAGCCACTTGATAGTTACCAGAGGGCTGTGGCCACGTGATAACAATTAGGCTAAGGCCTACTATTAATGTCGAAGAGATTTGTTTGTTACGTAAGTGAAGCGGAAGCTCACGTTGTCTGGGCAGCGTATATCAGAAGTCTTGTTCTGTAACTCGCGGAGGAAAATGTGAAACGGAGAAGTTAGTACAGTTGAAGTGGATGCAGTGGTTTTACCGTC
>JAMKCH010005236.1:0-33478 GCA_023653785.1 Ophioderma brevispina | reverse complement strand
AGTTGCAGTGCGTTTTAAGTTTTTCCAGATTTGCACAATCACATGTGGTTGTGCACTACAGCCTCGACCACTAAAATCATTTGACTGGAAATTGCAGATAACGCCTATATTAGGTAAAAATCAATTCAATCAACTTTCAATGCTCCATACATGAGTAAAAAGCCTCTGATTTTAGGACAAATAAAAGTGGGGCTATATCAACTTGCATCCATCTTGCGAAACAAACCAGCTTTGTTAAAAGCTAATAATAGACACCTTTTGAAGAGCAAATTTGTAAAAGTATGCACAGTTGGGTCGTAAGTGCCTGTGAACGGTAATGCTCAAAAGTGGTATGTGTCATAAAAGAAGGTTTTCGGTGATTCCGATCCTAATTAAACGGAGCACTGGAATCGGGCCATTTCTGTCTGTTAAGGAACTGGACTTACTGAGTGAACCACCCAAAAACATGAGCGGTTATGTCAATGTACGTACATGGCGCTATTTCATATGTGAATTACGTTTCAGCAGCCGTGAATTATTATCGGGATCTTGATAATAATTATTCTAATTGCAAATTCCTTATTTTTCGACACATAGAGAAGTTCGAGATTATAATCATTCATAGGTATAGTACGAGCCAATTAACTGCCAATGTCAAAAAAAACCTATTGCATTTAAATGGCATTACGAATGATATATTTAATTATGTATTTATTCGCAAAGGTGCGGAACGAGCTGATGTGTCGATGTAGAAGAAAGAAATGGTAGTATACACCAGAGATGTGCCTGCTTAATTCATGGGGCCTGGACAGAGTGATCAACGCGACCTACCACTGGATGGGTTTCGCTGTGATTTCCCAGGTAATTGAAAAGTGGATGAACAAAGATGTGTTTCATTTCTAAATCGACACGGGCACATGTGAAAATAGTCGCCCTCAATGATATTTTGACATGGTTGTAAAGCTTTCTATATCTAGCTTCATTGCTTGCACTTTTGAAAAAAAAAAATAAATCACGGAGCGGAACCTTGACTTGGGTTAGGAGAAAATGGTCCAGATTCTAACAAGAAAAAAAACGGCATAGCTCCTTTTTTGGGCGGTGATTGTCGATGTTCCTCTATGGACGTTAGGGATAGATATATATCCCTCACCTGAAAAAAAGACACTTTCAGTGATCCGTCGAACGGTCAAAATTTTACAATTGAAAGAAAGTTTTAAAAGTGATTGGCAACGTTATAGAATTTCTAAGTATTTTTTTTTAAAGACAAGGAAGAAAGAAGAAAAGAAACACCAGCAGATATGAATATTTCCATTAATTATGTGTTGTAGAAAGGTCCGTACGGACAATAAGACTAAAAATGTATCCGTTTCGTTTTCCTTATTTGGGGGTGTGAGTTTGGTCTTATCACGGTAGGGTATGTTAAGATCCCTTGCCTTATTCGTTAAGAAATGCAAACAATTTCATTATATTTTTTGATTTTCTGTTTTAAATCACTGATATGCATTTAGTTAAGCCCAAAACTATCGCCCTATAGGTAAAAAGAAACGTTTCAGAACAAGAGACTCCGAAGGCATGAAGTCAGCAGGCAGACGGAAATTACGTTTCTTTAATACAAGAAAACAAACGCCGCGATGTTGGATTACCACGGCATGCACCATGTTGGATTTTGTTGAATGAACATTTTGGTTTTAATATCCACTACACTCAGCTAAAAAAAAAAGTCCCGCTGTATACTTTCTGACGTAATAAAAGTATTTAATTATTTTTATGATTCAAAACCTGATGGATGCGCAAATTTCTTATTCACAAAACGGCAATTTACTTTTGCCCGATAGGACATGTGTGTACCAGAAATCAGCCATTTTATGTGAAATTTAATGCAAGAAAAAGTTTGCACTTTTTGTCTGTAAATTCAATTTCACACAGAAAAGTGAAAAAGAATCATGCTTTCTGGTCTAAAACAACATTCTTAACCATGTCAAAAGGTATCAATCAGCAAGGAAGCAGCTGTCAATGTCAATTAAGTGTAGGTTCAACCGTCTTTCTGAATGACTTCAAGAACACCTCTGCGCTTAATGTTGACCAAAGTGCGTAATACGCTGCTCATCTAAGTTGGCCCAAGCCCGTTGCAATATGCGCTTGTGTGTGTGGCGCAAATCCTGCACAGATGTGTTTCTTTCATTTCCTGTCGGCTTCATTCTTTTGTCATCTCAAAGGTTCTCAATGGGGATTACAATACAGGGGATCTGACGGCCATCCATACGCTCAATCCGTGTCTTCAGATAACGGGTGGTGACATGAGCAAGAGAATTCTTGCATCACGTTGTAATGCGAGGTCGACCACTTCTTGTGAAGATCCTTTACATCCCTGTCTGCCGAAACTTCATCCCAGCTTCCGGCTAGCCTGGCGTTACTCCTAACCTTCTTGCCACCTATTACAGGCACACCTCGTCTAAAAAGGCAGTAGCTCGCCCCTTCAAAGTTGTTTCATGCGCGGCATCTATAAACCTAAGTCCATACAGGCACATGCAACATGCACAACCCAACAAAGATAGCACGATGACATGACTTTTCTTTTTAATTCCAAGAATTCCATAGTAAAGGAGATTAATGTAAATCTTACCGAGCAGCCCTTTTCTTTTCAAATGTGATTATGTAAACAACATACGGGACAGAGCAACAGCAGGTAGTATTCAACTGCTCCACTAAACTGTGAAATGAAATGTTTAACCAACACACTTGGAAATCAAAAGTCCGTTTCAGGACAAATAGTGCAACCTTTCCATTGCATGAAATTTCATAAAATGGACCGATTATGATAAAAAAAGATATCTTTGGCAAAAGTAAATTGTTCATTTGTGCGTAAGAAATTTGGGCATCCACCAGTTTTTGAATAATAAAAATAAATTTAATACCTTTTTGAGTTACGTCAAAAGTATTCAGAGAGGGACTTTCTTTTTTGCCTGAAGCTGGTATGAATGCCCTATTCCACGCTGATGTTCATGTGTGCCCTTCTGTAGTGCATGAATAACTTGTGCTCAAACTATTTTTACAATGGCATGTTGCATTATATGCTGGTGTATATAACCCTTACGTCGTACCTAACTCCGTACTAGGAAAAATATCCACGTGATTGAACCTGACGATTGAGATTTCGAGTAGGGCGCCCCCCTACCCTGACCTTCTTACAATTTTTTGGGACTTAGTGTTTTTTGAACTAGCATTCAGCGAGACAGCTCCTAAAATTCACCACGGCACTTACAGGTTGAAGGACAAAGGAAGCACGTGTACGCTCTGGACTTAAGGTTTATTTTGACAAAGTCCTACCATAAGTGGCCGCTAGTGACTTTTCACAAGATCTAAGCGATTCCGCCTGAACAACGGAAGCGGTTCGCTCGGGACTTAGTTCATTTTTTGAAGGGTCTACATGCCGTGGCTGGGCTAGGTGACGTTTCACATAAAGCTCTAGGGCGACTTTCCGGCTGACCAAGGAAGCAGTCAGCTCGGGATTAGTTCATTTTGAAATGGATATGGGACTTCCACCCAAGGTTCGCTTAGTAGATCTAGAGTGATTTTCGGCTGACCAATGAAGAGGTCCGCTATGGATAAAATTATCGATGCCGTGGCCCGGCTACGGACTTTTCACCCAAGAGTTGGGTTAATATAATCTAGAACGATTTACCCCGGACCAAGGAAGCGGTCCGCGCTGGACTTGGTTCATTTTGAAAAGTCAACATACCGTGGCCCGGGCTAGGCTGACTTTTCCCATAAAATTAGGGCGGCTTTCCGCTGAGCAAGAAGTGGTCCGCTCTGGACGGATTTTTGAAAATCTCATACCGTGGCCCGGCTAGGGACTTTCCCCAAAAGATCTAGGGCGACTTTCCGCTGAACCAGGACGCGGTCCGCTCTGGACTAGGTTTTTCTGAACTCAAGTTGATTTTTGAAATGTCCGAGTGCACTACCCTCCTATAATATAGTTCTGGTCGCGGCCCCTTTTGATCCTTAGAGCAACTTCACAGCGATGGCCCAGTACTTAACCTCAAATTACTGTTGCGTGTGCTGTTAGAAAACTGGCATGATACGCACTCTTTAAACACATAAGATATAAACCTAAAACACCCAATCCTAATAGGTTTTGCGGAAACCGGTAGGTAGCCAACAATTTATTATAAAGCTCCCGGGTCATTTGTGGGGAATGAATTGGCTAAGACTACGCACATGTTCGGCCTTACAATAGGACTCGGTCCCAACCCCTGACCTCTAACCGGTCACAACCTCTGACCTTGACCGGGCAAGTGAAACGCTGACCTTGACCCGGCTTAAATGACCCCTCACTTGACGGTAACTAAAGGGGCGCCGCACGTTGTTAAGGCGTGTGCAGTTTTACCGTAATTTGGGCCTATTGCATGCACCGGTCCCAACCCCTGACATTTAACCGGTCCAAACCCTGAACCTTTACCAGGCTAACTGACCCCTCACTGACCGTAACTAAGGGGCGACCGCACCGCCGTTAGGCGCCGTGCGGTTTTCCCTAATTTGTAGGCCTATGTGCATGAAAATCTCTCCCCCCCACCAACCATAACCTTTACCCGGTCGCAACCACTGACCTGGACCCGGTTAACTGACCCCCCCCTCACTTGACCGAACTAAGGGGCGACCGCCCGCCGTTAAGGCGCGTACTGTTTTACCGTAATGTGGGCCTATGCCATGAATCTGTGGGGCCCAAACACGAACCTTTACCGGTAGCAACCCATGGACCTGACCAGGCTAATGACCCCCTCACTTGACCGTAACTAAGGGGGGCCGCACGCCTGTAAGGCGCGTGCATTTTACCGTAATGTTCGGCTTACAGGTCTATTTAATTAACCCTTTTGCTAATTAGAGGGAATTGTTGTTTTAATTGTTGACAAGTAATTGTAGTGGAATTTGTGGGCAAGGGAATTGTGTCCTTTCTTTTGAATTAGCTTCAACATCTGTTATCACAGCATTTTCTGATAAGATTTATTTGGTGTTGCTGGTAGTATTGGTTGCACTTCTGTGGTAGCAATAGCTCCAGGCTGCAAGTCATGTATGGTAGCAGTAGTTGTATTTGGAAATGTTGGTTTAAACAAACGCACCACGGCGCAGGTGAACCTATATTATCCTGGAGAGGGTAGGGCCCAGCCCATCCCGTTTCCTTGCCAGGTACAGGATCCAAATACAGGTCGGATGAAGGCTCCCATGTATGTGGTTTATTGGCCAGGTTCCTCAAACAGTCATGTAGACTGGACTTGTGTGGTAGCAGCAGTGAATCGATGCGGGTGGACTGGAGAGGTAGCAGCGCAGATGAGAGATTGAAGTTACAAATCTTTGATGTTTAGTGTTGACTTGTAAGACAGCCGGCCGGTCGAAGTGTTAGGGCAGATCAGCTTAAAGTAAAAGTGTCCGGTCAGCCAAATAAAACAGATGGTGCTCTCTTAACTCAGCACAACATCTTGTGTAACATTAAGCGATATAAATGTGTAAAGTCATTAGTTTCAGTGGTGCACTAATTCGCTCGGACAACACTGAATGCGTCGGCCTATAGTCAAAATGGTAGAACTACAGCGGTGCCACTGGGGTTTTCGGCACAGCGCTGCGGGCACGTTACAATGTCATTTGTCACCGAGTTAAGTCAGCGGACAATGTTAGCAAGGGCAGGGTGCCCTATCATTCGTCACAACCTTCCCTTAGGCGTCCGCCATTCGTCAAAATGATTGCGCAACATGCAAGCTGTTTTGGACCGCGAGCTGGTCGCTTCAATTCAAACTCAAAAGGGAACAAAGAGGGAGGGAAGCGATGGTATAAGAAAAAGCACTCCACCCGCCAGAGATGCACCCCGCACGTTCTGCACCCGAACCTAGTCCAGCGCTTCGCCATTCCTGAAGCAGTCGTTCTTCCGAGTTTGTCTGGCATCTCCGACAGGGGGCCGGATGCCTCTTCCTCATTCCAAACCAGCTCAAGGCCCGGCCCTATTGGTTGAGGCATGGGCCCTTACTACAGGTCGATCGGGGGGGGGGGGGAACTGCCGAAACCGGGCAATGAGCTCCTCGGCCAGTTGGGATAAACTCGAATGGCGAGCAATTTTATCGGGCAGCCGGGTTTGCGGCCGCATTGTGGACACGATTGTAACAAAATACCAGGAATTGACTCTTTCTCCAGCAGGAGTGTATTCACGTGCGTCGTACCTGATCAGCTTTGTCAAGCGCGCTCTGTCTGTTGTATTCAACAATACGGCGGAGCGGCGATAATGTGCGACTCTTTCTTAGAGCCTTGGTGAGCCGAAAGCGCAGGCTGATCTTCTCGGGATCATTCGCATCGCCTACCTGGGTTGGTACCCGTTATGCGCAGTCAGTGAAATTAGTGGCACCACCTTGGTGTCTTTCCACAGCGTGAACGTTGTGCGTCCATTTTGCCGAAATAAAAAAGTACCACGCGCGGTCTTTTCCAGGTTCTTGATGAAATCGGCTCCGGGGTTTTTGCGGCTATCTTTTGGGAAGTCAGTCGGCTGTCCCGTGAATTTCACGGGGGCCCCGGAGATAGGTATCGCGCTCCAACAGTCCTGGGCTAATAGACACTTGTCGCTAGGAAAATTTGATGGAACTTGTTTGTGGGACTCGATGCACGTCGGAGCGCGATACCACGACTTTCCGCCGTGGGTTTGAAGGTGCAAGGATCAGAAAGTTGACAGTATCCAGGGTCCCATTCGCATAATGGCGACATTCTGAAGCCTGGCTGGTAGCTTGGTCGGCATTCGATGGGGGGTTCGCAGCCAACGTAATGCCCATGTACGGCCCTGCCTTCATCAAGAGATAGTTGCGGATTGCAGTAATTCCTTCCTGGCAATTCCGCTGAACAGTAGTCCCAGGCGGACTGGACTATCCAGCGGATGCTTGCGGGTGTAATTGAACTTATGCTGTTTTTCTTCCTGAGTTTCTGCAATTCATCTCTTTGGGTCGGTAGTCGGGTTCGAACAAGAGATGCTACCAGACAAGACTTCAAAACGCGTTTTACCAATGCATGGCAAAATTCATCGGGTTCGTAAACCCGGAGGGATGGGAATGACCAATAATCATTGGCGTTCGCCAGCGAATTAAAACCCATCACCAGATGGATACCAAAACGACGCGCGGATTTCGGCGGCCGATATCTTCTTTCTCACCCTCTTTTCTCTCCAAACGGATGTTGTCAGTCGGCCATCTCCGGAAGAGATTTAAGAGAAGAAAAAACTCCGCAAAATAGTCCAGGGGAGGCGTCTGTTTGTATGTCAGCGTACAAAGCGGGGTCGGGTTTGTCGTTTCGTTCTCTACTCGGCAGTGTACCGCGGAAATAGTGTAGCTCGCACCCGGGGTCAAATGTGGGGGTCCATTCAGAGATCGGCCTTAGAGATGGGTCCTGCAGGTCAACCGGTCTCGCTTGGGTCCATTTCTGCCCGTCTATGTATCGGAACCCTTCTGTCGCGGTGGTGGGCTGGTTGCGCGGGATCATCAGATACAAATCCTTCTGATCCTACCGGGACTCATCAATGGCAGTGGCTAAAGTCGGTACCAGCGTTGGGTCGGTCAAGGCGCAGCCTCATCAACGGGTTGCACCATGTCATCGGGCCGACTATCCTGGGGATTACCACGCGGATTTGCTCCGATCTTGGCAGAATAGCTTGCCCGATGAGTTGATGCAACCGGGCCTTTCCCCCGGCTCCTTTGCCTTCTTGGCTTTGGTTTTGGCACAGCAGGTCGGGGAAGAGCGCCGGCTCCGCTGATGAAGGGGATGCGCCGGAGTCTGCTGCCACGCTTTGCTGCCCTAACCCGCCTGGTCGGGTCAAGATTTCAGTGTGCGGTCGGCTTGTCTTTGATGCCGCTACTCTCCACGATTATCAACCAGCGGATTATAGGCTTTATTTTTAGCCTTTTTTTCTCTCTTTCAACCACGAGGCAAGCTGTTCCTAGGTGGAGGACTCCGAACTGGATGTCGTGTTGTCCATTGCTAGACTGATACAGATCTCTGGCGATCGCTCCTTTTATACCTAGCAGTTTCCCGCCAGAATCGTCACGTGCGCGTATCACGTGACGGTTATCACGTGAAGATCCACGTGACAAAAGGTAGCGAAAAGAAAAAAACAAAAAGGAAATTTACCTTGAGTGGACTCGAACCTGGAAATCCGGAATCCTATCGGGTTGGTTTGGTGTAGTGTAGCGTCTGGTCTTCGGTCCATCGTCCTATCCACTGAGCACATCTGTACTTTACTGAACAATGATTGCATTTTATAATAATCTTATACACGTGGAATAAAGTACCGGAAAGTAACGGCACATGATTGGCAACGGGTCTTTTAACCGTCCAAAATTTCTCCAAAGTGAATACTTCCGGTGAAATTAAGATGCGGCCGGCTTTCCACTAAAATCCAAGTTTTAGATTTGACAAACATAATTTCTACATTTGAAACATGGAAAAGGTCCTCTTTCGAAAATTGACTAAGTCCACTTTGAAAAAAAAAGACTAAGTCCAGAGCGGACCACTGCTCGGTCTTTTAGCGGGCATTGGCCCTCCTAGACCAACAGCAGTAGTTAAGGGTGAAAAAAGTCCAGAGCGGTCGGCGTCCAGCCAGCCGGAAATCGCGGCGGCTACAGCGTGTAAATGGTCCGCTCCGAACTTGTCAATTTTTCAAAAGCCCCCCCTGAGGGGCCCGGAATATGTAGGTATACGTTCTGGTCCCGAACCAGCCCAGCGCCTCTGCGCATGCACATTTTTGTAACCACTCAATGTAACGCTACCGAAGCGTCTCTAGATCAAATCCAGAATTCGCATACTGCACCCGTACATTTCTAGCTCTCTCCAGTGGAGTGCGCTCTCGGAAAACCCACTACTAGTGGCGAACAAAGCCCCGTCTGCCCTGGCTAGAAAAATGTTGCGCAAAACACTTAGCCGCTCTCAGACAAAACCACGCCCAGGGCCAGTCGGCAAAACACGGATATACTCCCCTAGTATACGTTCTGGTCCCCGGAGTTGGGCGCCCAATGGCACCTTCATTTCTACCGTGTCATAACTGAAACCACATCCGACCAGTGTTGGTCTGCGATCAGAAACCGGGCAAGCCCGGCCACTCTTTCATACTGATGGTTTTACCTTCAAAACCCTATTTTAAGGTTGGGTTTTGCGGAAGCCGGCAGGTGGCAAACATTTTTTTTTAGTAAGCTCAGGGTGCTTCCCGGGCGACAGACGTGGTGAGTGGGGGCGAATACCGCACGATCCAAACCTGAGCCGGGCCCACGGCAGCGAACCTTTTCAAAAAGGAGATCACGGCCCTTTCGAAGCGGTCCGCTTGGACTTTGTTCATTTTGAAATGTCTACAAAATACCTTTAAAGTGGCCGGGCCACGTCAGCAAAATTTAGCTGGGCAAGCGGAAAATACCTATTATTGGCCGGAGACACAGTTAGAGTCCGCAAGAAAAAATTGGCCACCGTTCGGTTTACAAGAAACCTATGTAGATAAAGTGTTGAAGGGTTCATATCTATGTTAGAGAGTGCAGTCTCAGGCCCGGTTTGACAAATGACTCGCACGAAGTAAGTTGAGGTTAATTACTGGGCTATCGCTATGGAGTTGCTCTAAGGATAGAAAAGGGGCGCGACAGAACGTTTTATAATAATAGGAGGGTATGTGCATCTCAGACTTCAAAAATGAACTAAGTCAAGAGTTCAGAAAAAAGTCCAGAGGGGGATTTCGCTTACTTGTTCCACGGAAAGTTAAGCCCTAGATCTTTGGTGATAATCCATGCCGGGCCACGGCAGTAGACTTTTCAAAATGAACAAAGTCCAGAGCGGACCGCTTCCTACTCAGCGGAAAGTCGCCCTAGATATTTGTTTTGAAAAGGCACCTAGCCGGAACCAACGGCATGTAGACTTTCAAAAATGAACTAAGTCCAGAGCGGACCGCTTCCTACTTCAGCGGAAAGTCGCCTAGATCCTTTCTGTGAAAAGTCACCTATCACGGCACGGCAGTAGGCAGGTAGACTTTTGTCAAAAATAAACTAAGTCCAGATTCGGACCGCTTCATTGGTCAGCGGAAAGTCGCCATAGATCTTTTGGTGATGTGAAAAATCACATCGCCGGCCAAGGCTGTAGACTTCAAAATGAACTAAGTCCAACGCGGACTGCTCATTCTTCAGCAGAAAAGTCGCCCTAGATCTTTTAGTGATCGTTCAGTGAAAAAGTCACTAAGCGGGCCACGGCATGTAGACTTTCAAAAATGAATAAGTCCAGAGCGGAATGCTTCCTTATTCAGGAGAAAGTCGCCCTAGATCTGTTTGTGATCTTAAGTGAAAAAGTGAAAGAGCGTGGCCTAGAGGGTTAGGGTGCTTGCCTCTGGACGAAAATTTACCATCAAAAGTTCCCGGGTTCGAATCCCGGGGGGTCGTGGCACGTGCTGGGATTTACTCGGGGGTAATATCACTTCTGGATTGATCTGTATACCAGCTCTTGATTAAATACAGCAGACCGCTCTCCCTCCATGGTTCACTTGGAATTGGGCAAATGGATCATGAAAGCATCCAGTCCTTCAGGGGGACGTAAGCCCGTCGGTCCGTGTGCAGCGAGTCACAACTGTACATGTACATCGCAGTCAAGGTTCGAATAAGAGTAGGGTGTAAACCCCTGAATGTCCCAATCCGCCCGCCTCAAAGCGGGCCAAGGTTAGGAGGGTCCGTATAATGGATACAAGCGGCCCCGGATCAGCACATGCTGAACAAATCCTGACACACCACAAAGCCATGACCAATGACTTGTGGAGACGCAGCAAACAAAAAGGGAAAAGTCACCTAGCAGGGTCCACGGCATGTAGACTTTCAAAATGAACTAAGTCCGAGCGTACCGCTCCTTGGTCAGGGAAATCGTTCTAGATTATTAACCCAACTCTTGGGTGGTGAAAAAGTCACGTAGCCGGGCCACGGCACGAGATTGTTCCAAGTGCGGACACTCATTGGTCAGCTGAAAAACACTCTAGATCTACTAGCGAACCTTGGGTGGAATGTCACATAGCCATTTCAAAAATGAACTAAGTCAAGAGACGGACTGCTTCCTTTTCAGCAGACAGAAGTCGCCTAGATCTTTAGTGATCTTTCAGTGAAAAGTACCCTAGCGGGCCACGGCATGTGACTTTTCAAAAAGGAACTAAGTCCAGAGCGTAACCGCTCCTTAGTATTTACATGAAAGTGGCCGCTAGAAGTTAAGAGTTGTGGTGTGGCTGAAAGCGTTCGGCCTGTTACGGATGGATGGATGGCCGCGGATGAAATCGACTGAAATGGAGGATTTTGCCCAAAATTTTGATGAAAGTGGGTAAAGTGGGTTTATTGATATTTAGGGAAGTGAGTTGAAATTGGACCGTCAACAACCGGGCAATGAACAAAGCACTGCCCGGCAGTATTGGTGAGCACGCAGGGCTTGTGCTTTAAAAATTCGCGCTCAATCACGCGAGATAAGGATATTCTATTATAAGGATATTCATCGCACCTCTAACTTGTCAGTAGACAAGGTGCTCTGATGTGTTGAAACATTGATTGTCACCTCATCTATAGTATCGCATGATTTTTCTCTAGTCAACAGGAATTGCAAGAAATCGAAAGCTATAAAAATTAGCGGTAATATTATCAAAATATAATTTGTAAAGTTGCCGAATTTGGAAAAAATGTCCTCAAAATAGTCCTTCAAAATTTATGAAAAAATCAAAGTTGATTATTATTATTTTATTTTGTGTGTGGGTGTGTTTCCGGTGCAGTTTTGGCATTAAGTTGAGAAATTAAATTTTGTTTCCTGAAAAGACATAATTTTGTTTGTAAAAATCAGACCGAGGCACACCTGCCACGTGTATTTATGTGGGTTATATATCCCTCGTGTCGGTATATTCATCACCAGTATTAGCCTCTCTCTTTTGGAGTGTCTTTTTTATGTATAAACTGATAAAATATATTCTCATCCCCATTCAAAAAAAAAATTTATTTTTAAAATGGTCCTGGACAAAGGTTATGGAACACAGTGTAGAATGGATCTCGTATGTTCATGCTTGCTATAGGGAATGTATTTTTTCGTGCAATTATTCAAAGTTTTCGCTGATTCTTTCATATGAGAGGTGGTAGGCACTATGCTTTATCAGGAAAATCAAAAATGACTTTGGGCCATTCTCAGTATAAAGGTGTCAAAAGTTTTTTTCCGGTCGCTCACAGTCGTGCACAGTTAAGCTTGTTTTTGCCCGTTAAGAATACTTAGGAGTTATGTTTTCAAAATGATCCGCGACTAGGAGTTTGTAACGGGTGAGACAAGTATATCAAAGCAATAAGCTAAAGATGCAAATATTGCGTATCGCCAGCCCAAATCAGTTCTTTAAAAATGTGTCCTTGCTCATTACATAAGAGCGGCATTTAAATGGTACATTGCATTTGATCAGCCTCTATTCTGCCCTAATTTATAAGTTCAAAACATGATAATATGGGATAAATATTAAAAGTTTCGCAAGGAGTTCTCAAGAGAGGGCCATTAGGCCCAATTGCAGCCAGATACGTTACATAAGTCGAATGGAGACAAAATTGCTAAAAATACGGAAGAACAGTTTTGCAATGTGATAATCGAGCAGATGTCAATGTTATTATAATTGTTTGCAATAAAAATCTGGTTCAAAGTAACAAGTACTGCCCTCGTATGAAAGAATCCCTCATGGTTGTTCATAACCGCGCCAGATACGTGACCTACCCTCCCCGCTACGCTCTTGCAAAACACCGCGATACATTAATAGTCGAATACCTACACCATGCTTTAGTATGAAGGCAATAACATGATAAGGATTATAGAGACTAAAGTCGGTGAAGCCATGTACTTCATCAAGAACAGCACGACTAAGAAAAAGGCGGGAGATACGTTACCCAGATACGTTACCCAGATTACGTTACTTCGGTGTTACGTTAGGCGTATTATACTAAAAAATCGGATATTGTTTTAAAATCACCCATGAATTGTTCCGTGTTCTGAGGATATTAAAGTTTACGATTTTCAGTGATTTTTCAGGAATTCCTTAAAAGTTGATATTTGGTCAGTTGGAGACCAAACTTGAACACTTTATCGGAGGGAATGACAATTTTACGTGGAGTGGAGAAAGACAAAAATGTTGCATCACCTCACCTGAAGATAGATTGTCATTCATAAGGGTTAATCCGCTCTTTCTTTTTATGTGAACCAGTAACCTCGCGATGTAGGCTTTATTAAAGGAGAACCCCGAATAAGAAAAGCTTATAAAATATACGCTTATAAAAATAATTATCGAAACATATCGAGTGGAAAAACGAATATACTAACCCTAAAAATGAAATTTAAAATATTTGCCGACCACGCGCTATTGAAAATTCGCGCTAGTGTATATGGGATATGTATATGTGTTATGCGATACGGACGGCAGCAGTAGCGGTCATACCACCTGTTCCCACGTGACGCTTTCATAAGGTGTATTTCCTATGGCATGTACATGTATGACGCAAACGTTGCCAGGACACGTATCGCACAAACACGTATACATAGCGAGATTTTTGTAAATAGGCATGGTCAGACTAGATGCTGTTTTAATTCATGTTATCGTAATATTAATTCCCTTTTTCGATGTGAACCACTGATATGTGTCAATTAATGATGTTACAGAGTAATTGTATAAATTATTAGTGTACGGGTTCGCCTTTAAAGAAATAGCGTTGTTGTATGGTATTTATGCGTATAAATAAAAGAATGCGACTTACTATTGCTCGCCGCGGCCCCTCCATAAAAACGAATGGTGTGATGTCAGTTAGAATGAATTTACACGGATTTATTGTTTTGTAGTAATAAAAGCACCACACTGTCATAGAAGCAATTTAAAAGACACAGTCCACGTAAACGTGGCACTGGCACTATTTTCACAAAATAGAAATGTCTTCAATTTTATCGCAAATTGTAGTTTAGGCCATTGGAAGAATAGAGACAGTTTTACATATAAAAAACATACCCCAAAACCAAATAGGGACATTTAAGAAGAGGCTTAAGGAAATCTACAATTTTGAAGGTCAACTTTAAGTTTGCCGTAATTGTAATAAAAACAATATGTCTATTACTGAATACAATAGGACTCGTATCATTGCTCATTGATATTAAAAAACACCAAAGATCACAGACCGGTCAAAAAGGTTCATGCCATGGGAATCAGGCTCCGGGTGTGTTTTCTTGTGTTAAACGACATTTCGGTTCGTAGCTGAATACATTTCGCCGGCAACTTAATTATAAAAAGCCCGTTTATGTTTACCCATAAGGCGCTGATTTCGTCTTAAAATTTCAGATGAGGGTTAATGTATATAAAAGCTTTTACAGCCAATGCAAAAATAATATATTTTGAAAAATCGGGAGGGCGTCCTATTTTTCAAAATGTGCCAGTTTTCTCGTTAATATTCATGATTCGTGCACTTTCTGCGATGATCACCAAACATACATTTCCTCGGTGAACACATTTGATTTTAATTAAAGTATAATAGTGAGCACATTTAAGAGCCCGTCCAATTTAAAAAAATTGATTATTTTATGCACAGTTGTATTGGACAATGGCTAGTAAACTAAATCTTGTGAATGATGTGTCGCAAATAAGGATTTTGTCATTGGAATAATTAATTATCGGAATCCCGATTAATAGATCCAACAAGCTGCGGTAAACGTAATTCCATATGAACATAGCGCCATGCACGTCTTAACGTTCATCCATTAGCTCTTCCATTGGTACACACAAGTCAAGTAGGAGGTCATTTTCATGAAGATGGTGCATTCTATAATTGAAGGCAGGAAATTTCCGATTCTGGCGTGTCGTTAATAAGGATCAGGAAAGATCCCCGATTTATGTACAAAAAAAATCCATTCTTTTATGACATCTTGCACCTTTTGAGCATACCGTTCGCAGGTACAGATTACTTACTAAACCCCACTACGGAAAACACTGTGCATAAATTTTACACATTTGAAAAAATGGGGGTTGCTAATAAAAAAATGTTGTTTAATTATACAAATTCTGAAGCTTTTATCTTCAATACCTTGAGCAAGTTCACTTGATAATGTCGCCGTTGTAAACAGCTTAGAATTTAGAATCTACCGGGGTCATACTTGGGGAGATTCACGGACCAAACATGACCTTTCATCATATTTGTGACACTACTGATCGGCAATAGAGGTTTTTGACAAAGCTAGCTGAACGACGCTGAACTTTTTTCAATTGACATCTTTTTTAAAGTTTGATTGAGGAGTGGTTTCCGCTTGCCGAAACTAAATTTTCCTCAAAACCTTAAACAATTCATTTGCAAAATATACACGCTCACCAACAAATTGACAAATTGATTTATCAATAGAATTAAAATTGAGAAGTTTTGGTTAATAGAGCAGGAGCAAAAATCATAGGGGCCTTAGTTAAGGAGCTCCGTTACCCCTCACTACAGAAAGGTTTAACACATTTGTTAGTTAGCTATGGACCATCAATGTAGGTAGGTAGTACTGTCACTTTTTCAATATGGGGCCCTTTCGTTTCCACGGGGGTAAACCATTTTTAAAATGCCCCAATAATGTTGAATGGATGGCCATAGTGTCCATCTACTCATAAGGATTCCAAAATGTATAGTTGGTACCACCGACGCCCATTGGTTTTGGCGTTTATAGGGTTAAAAATGACAAACAAAAAATGGTTAAAAGGAAAAAGGTCAATCTCAATTTGTACAGGGGCAACATTAAAAGTTAATATGATTAATATTAAATTGTTGGAAAAAGTTTGGCCTGGGTAGAGGACTCTAAAAAGTTATAGTTTTGCTTAGGTTACACAACCATGGATTATGTTGCTTCTATTGACCTTTTGTTGGGAAATAACATAGGAATTGCAGATGGTACAAAGCTATTTTGACGCAATCAGCTAGATGAATAATCTTTCAAATTTTTACAAAATTAGAGCAACTTCTGATTTTGACCCCTGTACAAATAGAAATTGACTTTTTTTACCATTTAGCCATTTTACAGATAACTCTCAAAACCAATGGTCATAGATGGACAGACTATACATTTTTGTAATCCTTATGATAGACGAAATACTATGACACATTTCAACATGATTGGAGCATTTTAAAAAAAAAAAAGACACCTGTGTAAACTAAATGGCTACTATTGAAAAGTGATACAACAATTTGAGAGGTTACCCCCCTACCTACCTATCATTGATATAGAGGGTCCATACTAACTACCAAGGTTGTCAAACCTTTTCTGTAGGAGGGGATAAGTAAACGATGATGTTTGACCTGGAGTCAGAGCCTCATCTGAGTAAACTTCCATGCTGAAATTCATCGACATTGTAAAAATCTTTTTTAACCGCGTCGTAGTGCCCCTACAAATGTGAGTATGGTGGGTTCTTAGGTTGGCCCACAGTATCACACCACCCCCATTTAAAATGCGGAGGAACTGGACTGCATGACCGAAAAAAACAAGACTGTATACAACATTAGACGTGTTTGTTAAATGGTAAATTGCTCCTAAATTTATTATATCCGTCTGATCTCGAAAAACGATCTTAATACGATTGAATTTTTACACAGGGAATGATATCACCTTGTTACTATTACGCCCCCCCCCCAGGTACCTGCATATGCATAAGCTCCTCTATCAAGACATCGAGGCACTCTATTGATTGCCGCCCAGACCGACTGTGAGTTTGCTGTGTTTCATATATCTGTAGTCGCACTCAAAATGTGTTTACAAAGAACTTGTTTTTTTATATTAATTATTACTCCACGTCAAAAATTGTCTTATTTTACATATATTAGATCTGGGCAGGGGTGAACGCAATTATCTTAGAACCGGGATTATGTAGACCACTCTCCTCGAGGGTTTTAGAGCATCTGTATCTTGATGCACTGGAGGCAGTGTGAGGATTTACTTGAATGTGTGTACAGGTAAAGAAGCCGTCAAAGCACGAACAAAATTCTTCGCACAAAATACAAATGAAGAGAGCCGCTCATTACTGAATGGGTGACGTCATATTTTGTGATACAGGCTTGGAATAGATTTCGGAATCTGCCAAGTTTGTTCATGACGTTCGAGAGACTCTTAGACCTCTGGTGGTCAAATTATATGAGCATGATAAGGGGGAAAAGTCCGGTATGTCTCGGCTACTGGAAGCTGAAAACAGAATTAAAAATCCAGACTTTCCCTTGGTGAATGTTGGTGTTTGTGGCCAATTCCCAGAAAATGGGGGTTGAAAAAGTACTCTAAATAATCGTATATTATGCGCGAGATCATGTGACTAGTGAGATGTACTATTGGTGTCGGTTGTCCACTTGGTCAAGTTCTGAACACACTGTCTATCGTGCGGGGGGGTAACTAAAGGTACTACCGTTTGACATTGCAAAATGCATGGCTATTTTCGGCAGTGAAACCAAGTTTTATTTGGGAATGCAATGGGAGTATTGATTGCTGTCATAATTATATGCGCGGAACTGTGTTTTGACTCGGGTCAAGTGCGGCGCGGTCAAGCATGGTTTGCATGACACGTACAATGTACACACAAAGATTGTGTTGTGTGTATAGATGAGGTGACGTTACGGCGGTCCGGTAAGTACGTATATCCTGTTTCTAAAATTGAAAAAAAAAACGTTGGCGTACAAATATTTATAGGGGATTAAACCTATGTGATTTTCTACTTGACAAATAGGGGGTTATTTTTTTTTCTGACGGAGGGGTCATTATTATTTATTATTCAGTAATTCAGTAAACCAAGCACCTATCTGGACGTGTCTTATTAAAATGGCAACAGTAAATCATATGATTATGTACCTAATTGTGTGTGTGGGATGGTGTGTAAAAATGAGTCAGTAGGGGGTTGTCAGTAGGTAATTTTCCAAACACATCTTTCAATTTCTCCCTTGTAAATAATGAACGGGCCCTAAATTGTTAGTTTAAGGCTAATCTTAGCCTGTCGTACGAGCTCAGTCAACTGAACAGTCTTATTTCGTGCCATCCTGTGTCCGTATAGCCAATTGACATAGGAATTTAGTTACATCCAACAACCGCACTCTGTAATAAGGATCCCTCAGTGCCGAACTACTGGGCTAATCCATTGTTTCGGCAAGAAACCCTGCCGTACGACAGGGTAATGACGTAGCCCGTATTTTCGGCAAAAATACTTGCCGAAACACCGGGCGTTTCGGCATAGCCCGGTATTTCGGCGCAGCAATACTTTATATTGCAAGTCTTGACACCTACCTGCCGAGGGCTTCGCCCCGACACGTGCCTTCGGCGAGCGGTCACGGTTGGTGGATACAATTTGGAGGCGTCTTTGACAAGACTAGCCTAACAGTAAATCCTTTGCCTTATTTTAAATTGAGGAATCTTTGCCTTGGTTTTGATCGTTGACTATTTAAAGCAATAAAAGCACATTTTTGAAGAGCGCCCTCAATTTTCAAAATTTGAGATTTTTACACAGTTGTGTTGGTAATTGTCTAGTAATTCCCTGCACGTGGTAATGCTCCAAAATGCATATATATAATATTTGTCATAAAAGAAGCGATTTCGTTATTAGAATCGGGAGTACCGATTGTAATTTAATGACGGAGCTGGAAATGCCAAATTTATGTCCGTCCATGATGAAATAGTGCCACCTCGCGAAAATGACCTCTAACTTGACCTTCCTGAACCGACGGAACAACTAATGAGTGTAGACATATTACATGGTCCAATTTCCCGGATATTTCATATTGGAAGGACCGAACTCCAAAGAAACGCGAGCGCTCATTGATTGAACCAATGAATGAGGTTGCATGGTAGAACGCCTTGAACAAGGCTATGTTTCATCTTGTTTGTTTTTCGTACTCGCATAAGAAAAACTGAAAACGATCGATATGAACGTTGTCCTTGCTTATTGCGCACATATGTAACGAGGAGATTATATATTTTAATAAATGACCCTTTCCATGTTTCGGTTTGTTGGTTTGTTTTTCATACTCGCTTTAGAAACACGAAAACGGTGATTTTGAGCAGTTGTCTTTTTTGTTGTTTACATACGTAGCATAGAAGACAAATTGTTAAATGATGTTGTGTAGTCGTTGTTCATACTTGCATTAGAAAAATAATTGTGAGCATTTTGTTTTTCTTGTTTGAAAATGTAGCATGAAAGCAAATGTTGCAGTCAATGACCTTTTTCCATATTTTGTTGTTTGATTTTCATACTTGCATTAGAAAAACCGGAAACGATTATTGTGAGCGTTTTCTTGTTTCTTACTTGAAAATGAAAACGCAAAACGATTTTTGTCGATCATATACACGGATATGGCAAGCGCAATGCTCAAAATATTGAAAAACTAAGTTTATCAAATGATAAACTTAGTTTTTCTGAGAAAAACTAAGTTTATCAAGTGAAAAACTTAGTTTTTCTGACACTCTACTTATTAAAATGAAAAAAATTAGTTTATCTAAGAAAAACATAGTTTTTCAGTCAGATAAGCAGAGTTTTCTGATAAACTTAGTTTATCGTTTGAAAAACTTAGTTTATCAAATATTTTGAGCATTTCGCGTGCAAAAACATTGTTTTTCAGTGATAAACTATGTTTTTGTGATAAACTAAGTTTATCAGCTGATAAACCAAGTTTATCAGCTGATAAACTAAATTTATCAAATATCTTGAGCATTGTGCGAGAAAAACTAAGTTTATCAGTTGATAAACTCTGTTTTTCTGAGATAAACTTAGTTTTTTCAAATATTTTGAGAATTGCGCGTGCAAAAATATAGTTTTTCAGTGATAAACATAGTATTTCTGGTGAAAAACTAAGTTTATCGCTTGAAAAACTTAGTTTATCAATTTTTTGAGCATTGCGCGTGCAAAAACATAGTTTGTCAGTGATAAACATAGTTTTTCTGTTGAAAAACTAAGTTTATCACTTGAAAAACTTAGTTTATCAAATATCTTGAGCATTGCGCGAGAAAAACTAAGTTTATCAGTTGATAAACTCTGGAATAAACTTAGTTTAGCAAATATTTTGAGCATTGCGCGTGCAAAAACATAGTTTTTCAGTAATAAACATAGCTTTTCTGGTGAAAAACTAAGTTTATCGCTTGAAAAACTTAGTTTATCAAATATTTTGAGCATTGCGCGTACAAAAACAGAATTTGTCAGTGATTAACATAGTTTTTCTGTTGAAAAACTAAGTTTATCACTTGAAAAACTTAGTTTATTAAAACTATTTTGAGCATTGCGCGAGCGAGATAGACAAAGTTTTTCACTTGATAAAATAAGTTCATCAAATATCTTGAGCATTGCGCGAGAAAAACTAAGTTTATCAGTTGATTAACTCTGTGTTTCTGAGATAAACTTAGTTTATCAAATATATTGACATTGCGCGTGCAAAAACATAGTTTTTCAGTGATAAACATAGTTTTTCTATTGAAAAACTAAGTTTATCACTTGAAAAACTTAGTTTATCAAATATTTTGAGCATTGCGCGACATACACAGAGTTTTTCATTTGATAAACTAACTTTATCAGCTGATAAACTAAGTTTTTCAAATATCTTGCGCATTGCGCTAGAAAAACTAATTTTATCAGTTGATGAACTCTGCTTTTCTGAGATAAACGTAGTTTATCAAATATTTTGAGCATTGCGCGTGCAAATGATAAACATAGTTTTCCTGGTGAAAAACTAAGTTTATCACTTGAAAACAACTTAGTTTATCAAATATTTTATGCATTGCGCGTGCAAAAACTATGTTTTTCTGATAAACTAAGTTTTTCACTTGATAAACTAGGATTATGAGCTAATAAACTAAGTTTTTCAAACACGTATGCGCCGAAGTTTTTCCCCATTAAAAACTTAGTTTTTCTTAGAAAAACCTAGTTTATCACTTGAAAAACTCTGTTTTTCTCAGAAAAACTAAGTTTATCAGTGATAAACTTATTTTTTTCTTTATTTTGAGCATTGCGCTTTTCATACACGGAACGGACCCTATAATTTCTCTTTTTCAGGGTGCAGACTGCAACGGTCACGGAACACATACTGCCGGTACTGTTGGTAGTTCTATCTACGGAGTTGCACGCGGAGCAAACCTTTTGGGGGTAAGAGTGCTTGGCTGCTTTGGAGCTGGAAGTATTGGCTCCATAATAGCAGGTGAGGGTCCCTCTTCGTCATACTAAAACCAGTGTGCCCTAAAAACTCTCCAAATGGTACCCAGAGGCTTATTCTAATTGTTGGACCATCCTCGCCATCATTTTAATATAAAAATGACAATATCAACTTAGGCTGGCACATTGGTCTAGTGAGGTATATTGTCATCAACGTCCAATGGGTAAGAGTTGGTTGCCAGCTATTAGACATAACGTTTGCTCTTCTACAAACAACACCGGTAAAATCTAAAAAATGAGGTTTTTCCATACAAATTTCAAAGTAGATTGTTGTCTACCGTCACGATATTTATCAAGATTAAGTTAAGTTTTTAAGTTTTTAGTTCAATGGTTTCTTGAAAAAATAACATGTTAAGATATTATTTTATTGTTTTAGATTTTAAATAGTGTTTACTATTTTGATAGAATGGATTTGATAGAACGTCATTGTGGCATCAAACGAAACAAGTATAAATATACATAACATTATACCAATTCAGCACGCGTTAGGTATTTAATTTGGAAAATCACAGACAGAATAATCAACAAGATCTTACAAAGTTTCTTTGTGAGAAAGTTGGGCAAGAGTTCCATATGTACCCCTCTTAATTGTTAGTGTAAGGCCATAATAAAAAAAAAAGATTTTGTTTCCTTTACAATTATAAAAGGGGTAATTATGGGACTCTTTCCACAAGTTGTAACAACAGCTACATATCTTCTAAATACTAAGAAAAAAGACTGACAACTTTCATATTCGCTTAAATAATTATGTTGACACTATAGTAGATTTCAAAAATGAGTGAGACCTCGTTAAAAGATTTAAGTCTGTCCGTTTACCCTGAGAGGTAGGATGATTTATTTTAATGGCCACAGGTAAAAAGTTTATGGTACTCGTATCAATGAATGTACGTTATAGCTATGCCTGTATGAAGATTGTATTTGGCTCAAGTCCTACATTAAAGATTCAATCAGGTGTTTTAATTGAAGTATCAGGATGAAAACATCAGCAATTATTTATTTATTTAAACGTTGTTATTTGAACACAACTTACCTTTTACACTGCAAAATGTTGTTCCTTATCACAGCATAGGTGAAATATTGCATTCTCCTTATATTAATACACACATAACCCAACTAAGTTTTTCATTTAGCCATCCAGCCTTGCATCCTTGCAAGACATTAGCGTAAAGGGGATTCTAAGTTCTTTGACATCCAAGCCAACGATGCAGTATCATTAACAGGTCATGTAAAAATTGAATTCGCGAGTTTTCAGTGAGCCGATTCTGTTCAGTAACTCTCTATAATAGCCACAATATGGTTTGTAATGGCAACAAATGCCTAGTATCCACATGGCCAAGAATTGATCCCTCACATCAACACCACCCCTATGCAAGTATGCCAGAACCCTTCGCTAATTGAAACGAAAAGTGGTTGCACTTATTTACAATTACTGACAATTACTTCAGGGATTGAACAGGGTTTGCATAACTAATGAGGCCCTGCCTTGGAAATCTTTCACTTGGAGTGGCGCGTCAACGGCATAGATGCAGCTATCGCCAGGTTGTTTAACAGAGGGTGCCCGCCGTCCGTCGCAGCTGGCATGATGATGGAAACGCATGCTCTACTTCCTGCAAGAGCACCAGAGGGGAATTTCAAAATTCGTTTTTCTTGCTGTCTTTTAAACAAGAAAAAGTACAAATGACTAATGACTTTTCCATATTTCTGTTTTCTAATTGCATAGAAAAATGAAAAAAAAACGATCGCCGATGAACTCTTTGTTCTGGATATATATATATAAGATATATACTTATATATCTATATATATATATATATATATATATATAGATATTATCTATATATATATATATATATGTGTGTGTATATATGTATAGATATATATATAAATGTAGAAATTGGAATAGGACGTGAAGACGTCCTATATATATCTAGATATATATTAGATATATATATATATATATATATCTATATAGAGATATATATATATAGAGATATCATAATATATATAGTATATACATACTGGCATACTTGCATAAGAAAAATGAAAAAAAAAATGAAAAAAACTTCGTTGGTCATTGTAATAATACAGGCGCGGATCCAGGGGAAGGGGCGCGAGCCCTAACGGTTTTTTTAATTCGCAAATTCTTGCAAAATCAGCCCATTTTTGAGCTTTATTTTGGACCAGTTACAGTCTGCAGCCCGGGACGGCGTAATTTTGAAATTTTTCAAACCTGGATCCGCATGGTATAATATATATATATATATATTATATATATATATTAACATACGTTAGATTTCATTCAGCTGTAGCGTGCTCGATACTAAAACAATGTAGAGCCTATGTAGCATATTTCGCTAAAAACATTTTAATTTGCAGCTGTTGTTTACTGGCAGTTTCAGCCTAACGGCATTCATCAGACAACTGAGCGTAGTTTTGTTTTCTGGATCGCGAGAAAAATGGCGTGTTGTGCGTGAAGCAAACGCAAGAAAGGTGTGCGAGAGGGTGTAAACGCATGCGTCCAGAGGAGCGCACGAAGAAAAGCATTTCCGCTAATTCAGGCCAAACGACAAAGGTGTTCATTCTTTCTTCTTGCATTGGGTTTCTTGATTATGGCGACATTTTGATATTAGATTCTGATTTTTGTTGATCAGATTTTTGCCTTTATTTGAAGTATAGCTAGCTTTTCATCAATAAATAGGTTGCATTGTCCAGACTCGCGCTTATGCGTGTTGGATTTTTTAGGAATTCCCATTCTATGGTATATTGGGAATGTTTCCTATTCAGTCTCCATGCGTATTTGGATAGTTCTGTTTCTTCTCAGAATTATCATGTTTGAAAGATTTGTTGTGATTGTTAAATCTGTTTTAAACGCTCCTCCCGAAAGGCCAATGTAGACTTGGATTCGTCATTTGATTTAAGTTGCTTTGGACACTATGGCATCAGCTAAGCATTCTCACGTAACGGACAATTTTGATTGGATTTGCAGGTTTTGCATGTTTTGATAGGCTCGGTTTTCTTTATGCTCTTTGATGACCTTGCGTTATGTGATTTATATCGATCTCATATTTTCATGCAACGAGAACTCATTTTTACGGTATTGCGATTGAATATCTTATGCAACTTGTTGTCCTCGCGGGAAATTGCTTTATCTATGAAGTTTTTGAGAAGGTTCACCCTACTTTGTTTTTACGTCCTTGAGGTATGTAAGGTTTAAACATATTACTTTTCTCGATCGTTCCGTATTTTTCACTTTTTTGGTCTCGTTTCTGTATGTGGTGTACTTAATGGTATGATTGTAACCGCTTGATCAGCGCTCGTTATAAAGGGGCTGTTTTGTCAAATACTTCTTGGTTAGAAGATATGTGTTGATCCTCTTCTTCGGCGGCTGGTTATTATGATATTGCGGCGGTGGTTAGAGTCATAGTACATACATGGGGTATCGAATGGGTTTATGTATGGCTTGTATAGACCCGATTTAAGATCCATGTTAATGCAGATAATACAGATTTCCAAATTCGTCGGCACGGTGATTTTCCGGGATAGTGACGTGAAGATGCTATTAATTCTTGCGCTTCCTGTCAGACTCACTTCCGAGTTATGTAGTAGGACGGCTAAACGTCGTCACGGTACAGTCCGACCAACTTTTCCGGTTGCAGCTCGTGGTTTAAGTTTCTTTTAGTATGTACAGACTCTACTAAATTCCACATACCCCAGTCCCGTCGTAGGCGCCCATGGGAACGTCGAATGCATTATTTGTGTCCTTCTTAACCCATGCTTTCCCTTCTTCGTCGAAGAGCAAGATCTTCTGGCATGCATAATGGTTTCCTTTCAATATTAATATTTTTGTGAAATGTTTGGCCCAATCCAATGCTTTCTCAAGTAGTTCTCCCGATATGGAAGGATAATAGTCTACGATGTCGAACACCAGAAGGTTAGCATTGTCTTTATTTTTGAGGTCGGTAAACCATTCTACAACTGACGCTGTGCTTCGCCATTGGGGTACGCGTGTGTTTAAGTCTTATCGTTGTTTATTCTGTCTAGCATTTGTTTGCTTAACTTACCAAGTTGTTCCGGTGGGAAATTTATGCAACCTGCAATGGTGTTATTTTGGAAGTTCTCCTTATGATTCTTGGATAGTGATGAAGGATGTCTTCTACAGTGTTTCGATCTATCATTGATGTAGATCGTTTGTGATATCGTAGAATTCCGTGTTATTTCAGTGATGGTATCGGCGTCGGCAAACTGTATTTCTGCGTGATGTTGTCAGTTAGCAATTTTCATTCGTCTCTGGGTCCATCGTATAGTTTCTCGTTTTATCTGCGTGGCGAAAAGCTTATTCGACGAGTTGATTTTTCCACATCTTCTTTCCGTACGGACTGGAAATTATCTTTAATTTTTCTGAAATTGTATATCTCGACCATAGCGAGCATGTATTGTTCAATTGCACCATACCTTCAATTTGTGGCGGCGATTTCTGTCTTTAAACCGAACTTGCTTGCATCTTGGTCCTCGTCGTCATCGGTGCATGTCATCGATTAGTCGCTGTGAGTTTAGCTTCACGTCAGTTGTAGAGTGGTTTACCGACCTCAAAAATAAAGACGACTAAACCTTCATGGGTTCGAAATAGTGCCTATTATCCTTCCATATCGGAAAGAAACTACTGAGAAAGCATTTGGCTTGGGCCAAACATTTCACAAAAATATCTAATATGAAAGGGAACCCATTATGCATGCCAGAAGATCATTGCTCTTCGACGAATGAAGAAGGGAAAAGATGGGTTAAGAAGGACCACAAATAACGCTTCGACGTTCCCATGCGGCGCCTACGACGGGTTGAGGTATGTCGAATTAGTAGTCTGACATACCTAAAGAAAGAACCAAGAGCTGCAAACGGAAAGTGTCGGACTGTACCGTGACGACGGTTTAGCCGTCCGACGACATAATCGGGAAGTTAAGCGGACAGAAGAGCAAGAGAAACTTTAATAACTCATCTTCAAGTCACATCCCTGAAAATCACAGTGCCGACGAATTTGAAATATGTAATTATCTAGACATTAACATGGATCTTAAATCGGGTCTATACAAGCCATACAGAAACCCAGCGATACCCCGATGTATGTTAATACTGCTCTAACCACCCGCCGCAAATAATCAGGAATATACCAGCCGCCGTAGAGAAGAGGTCAACGCATATCTTCTAACCAAGAAGTATTTGACAAAACAGCACCCATTAAACGAGGCGCTGAAATCAAGCGGTTACAAGCATACCATTAAGTTACAGCACAGACAGAAAGGAGACCAAAAAAGGGAAAAAGAGGATGGAACCAGATCGAGAAAAAATTAAATGGTTTAACCCTCATTACAGCAAGGACGTGAAAAACAAATGTAGGGGGAACATTCTTCAAACTCATAGATAAGCATTTCCGCGAGGACACAAGTTGCACAAGATATTCAATCGCAATACCGTAAAAATGAGTTTAGTTGCCATGAAAAAAATATGAGATCGATCATAAAATCACTTAACGCAAAGGTAATCAAGAGCAGTAAAGAAACCGAGCCTATCAAAAACATGCACTGCAGAATCCAAGCAAATTGTCCGTTACGTGGAGAATGCTTATCTGAGGACATAGTGTACAAAGCAAACGTTGTACAATCAAATGACGAATCCAAGTCCTACATAGGCCTCGGGAGGAAGGAGCGTTATTGAAAGCAGGATTTAACAACACACACAAATCGTTCAAACTGGTAAGTACGAGAAAGAAACAGAACTAACCAAATACGTATGGAGACTGAATAGGAAACGTACCCAATATACCATAGAATGGGAATATCCTAAAAAAATCAAACCGCCATTAAAACGCGCGAGTGTGGACAATGCAACTTATGTATGGATGAAAAGCTAGCTAAACTTCAAATGAAGGACACAAAAATACTGATCACAAAAAATCAGAACTAATATCAAAATGTCGCCATAATAAGAAAAAACCACGCAAGAAGAAGAAATGAACACCTTTGTCGGGTTTGCCTGATATTAGCGGGAATGAGTTCCTTCGTGCGCTTCTCTGGAAGCATGCGTTACACCTCACGCCACACCGTTTTCTGCGTTTAGCTTCACGCACAAACACGCATTTCCTCGCGAACTCCAGCCAAAACCAAAACTACGCTCAGTTGTCTGATGAATGCCGGTAGGCATGAAACTTCCAGTAGTAACAACAGCTGAAAATTAAATGTTTAGCGAATATGTTATATATATATATATATATATATAATATATATATATATATATTCTTATATATATTATATATATATACTAAATCTTACAAAGATAGACCTCTGGAAAGGTACCCGCTACTCTGAGTTTCACGGTATACCCTCACTTACGATCTCTGGGTACCGATCTTCAGATTTTTTGATGGCGTTAGGCCTATAAAGAGAACAAGTCAATTGGAAAGAAAGAAAGATCAGAGTAGAAGAAACCCTCAAAAGAGCACTCGCCGGGAACCGAACCCGGGTCACCTGCGTATGGCAGGCAGATGTGATAACCCTCTACACCACGAGTCCCACACGGATGAGATAACTTTTGAGGTATATAGCGTATATAGCTGTAGGGCTAAATAGGGGCGCCGCACATATATTTAAACAGAATCAAGAGTGGCGCTATGCGGTAAGTTAATAGAGAATCATAGGTGTAAAGGGTACGCACATACGCATGGAAGTATTGTTAAATGGCCGTTAGGCCTATAAAGAAGACAAGTCAATTGGAAAGAAAGAAAGATCAGGTAGCAAGAAAGAAAGCCTCAAAAGAGCACTCGCCGGGAATTCAACCCGGTCACCTGCGTACATGGCTGATGTGATAACCATCTACACAACGAGTCCCACACGGCTGAGATACTACTTTGGAGGTATAGGTAATATAGCTATATAGCTGTATAGCTTTATGGTGGCGCCGTACGTTAACAGTATATTAACAGAGTCAAGAGTGGCGCGATGCGGTAAGTTAATTATAGAATCATAGGTGCTAAGGGTGACGCACAACCGCATTTGAAAGTATTTGTTAAATGGCCGTTAGGGTTAGAAAGAAGAAACAAGCAATGAAAAACGAAAAGAAAGATCGAGTAGAAGAAGCTCAAATATATGTAGATATATATATATAATATTATATATATTATATATATATATATATATATATTGTGTGTGGTGTGTTGTGTGTGGTAGGAAGGAAATACGAGGTCGTTAATAAAAATATATGATTTACTGTGGGTTTGTTATTTGCTTTCCTATGCAATATAAGAAAAATGATCATTGTGAGTACATTTCTTTGATGAAAAGTAGCAATGACAGACAAATGTTTGAAAGCTCTATACGTTTCCCTTTTTATTTGTTTGAAAATTGTACTACCAGAAGATCCCTGCGAAGTGACATTGAATTTTGGAATGAAAACATATTTTTAGATACATATTTTTTTATGTCCATATCGGTTTGAAACAAATCTAAGGAATATTTACTTTTTATTCTTTTTAATTTAATAAAACGATAACTGTTGGGCAAAAAGGCTTTAATTCAGAGCGGCAGTAGCGAATCTGATCAACGGGCATCTTTCTCCAACTATGGTAGTTGCGTTGATATATTTGCTCCTGGAGATCAGATCGTCAGCACGTGGTATACTTCGACAACAGCAACAGCGACACTCAGTGGAACCTCCATGGCTTGCCCGCATGTGACTGGTAGGTATAACAATGCTCAAAGATAATGTCGGTCCTGTGTGAAAATATGATTTATAGATTCTACGAGGATCTGTGGAAGCTGAAGTGAAGCGATATAAGGAAGTGTTATCTTCAAAAGACAATCCGTTAATTAGAGATAACGGAGAAAAAGGGCATGCATCCCCCCCCAAACCCTTAGTCTGTCCTAATATCATAAGTTAACAAAGCTTGTCACCAAATAACAAAGCGAAATCTCAAATAACGCGCCTTATTTCAGTTAATACTTCGTACCTTCATGAAGTTAGCAAAGCTGTACATCAAATCTACCAAAAACGTTGGCAACGTAAAATGCCACCGAATTTTAAAAAAAGAGTACGAGCCATATAAAGTTAATAAATGTATAGAGAGCACCACGTATACTCAAGTGCGTCTGCCCCTTTGGCAAACTTGGTCCCATTTCTATTCCATTTCCTTTGCTGAGAACGTCCATGATATTTCATTAAAGGAACCATCATCATTAGACCAAATTTTTGATTGAAATAAATCCAACTGCACTTGTTCTTGTTTAACTCTAACGTCCTTCTGGTTTCTAGCCAGAGAGTTAAAAAATGCAAATGGTGCGCCATCAGGCGGTGTGCCCATCTCTCTGTCATTGGCGTTTGGGCCAGACTCCTATCGCAAGCCATAAAGGGCATAACGTATTGCCGCACGCGTTGCGAGAAAGTAGCAACGTGTTGTTGCGACCATTTCGGCAAAGCGTTTGCGACCATTTCGGCAACGCGTTGGCGTGATTGTGGAACCAATCAAAATCATGCATTTCTGTGACGTATTTAAAAAATAGACCCACAACGCGTTGCTAGATACTTTGCAACGCGTTGCAAACCTTCACAACGCGTTGCGAGCTTCACAACGCGATGCAAGCTTCACAACGCGTTGCGAAGGACCACAAGCCATAAGGGTCATAATGTATTGCCGCAACGCGTTGTGAGAAAGTAGCAACGCGTTGTGACATTTCGGCAACGCGTTGCGGTGTCGGCCAATCACAATCATGAATTTCTGTGACGTAATTAAAAATATAATCCACAAGCGTTTCGAACCTTCCCAACCGTGCAAAACCTTTACAACGCGTTGCGGCAATACGTTATGCACCTTATGGCTTGTGAACCATTCGCATACCGCGTTGTGAAGCTCGCCACGCGGTGGGAAGGTTTGCAACGGGGTGTGAAGCTTGCAACGCAGTGTGAGTTTCCACAACGCGTTGCTAGAATACTTTTGCACGACGTTGTGGGTCTACCTAATTTTTGAATATTTCACAGAATTCGTCATTCTAATTGGCCGACGCCGCAACGCGTTGCTACTTTCTTGCAACGCGTTGTCGAAATGTCGCAACGCGTTGCGGCAATACGTTATGGCCTTTATGGCTTGCGATAGACTCCCTCATATATTGTTGCTGGGGGGGGGGTCGCCACTCCTCCCGCACAACGAGTCTGTTTTGCATTCCCATCATATGCCGGTACCCATTTATACTCCTGGGTGGAGAGAAGCAAGCGAGGTAAAGCGCCTTGCCCAAGTGCACAACACATTGGCGACAACGGGGCTCGAACCCACAACCTTACGCTTATGAGACGAGCGCTGATCCACTTCACCACATGTGCCCCATTCCAGAGAGGAAGGGAAGGGGTAAAGGGATACAAGCTAAAGAAGAGTGGACATCCGTGGCGGGATTCGAACCCGGGGCCTCTGGCGCACCATTCCCACGAGCACGGATGGCAAGACACGAGGGAGTCGCTGGCCTGTCCAGAGATTTCGTGCCGATATGAGTGTTGGTACGATGGCGTCATCGCATTTTTTGTACTTAGTGCATTTTCTAGCCTCAGTCCATTGAGTTATATTGAGTTTTGGTGGTGTTAGGGTTAGGGTTATATTGGCAGTTGAGTTTGGAAATATTATTCCTATTTCGTGTGTAAAGGCCGTCTTGTTCTGACTTGAATACTTTTCAAGTTGATATTGCTTAGTTGATTAATTTCGTGTTGTTGGAGATGTATTCAATACGGAATAAAGCCCAATCTCGTTGTAACACCATCCACGCGACGCAATTCTTTTCCAAATTAAAATGTGTTTCGACAGATCTGCAGTCCACTGTTCTAGTTCTAGAGTTCAAGTCACGTATGTTTCTGGGTACGTTTTGGTATACCATAGGAAGGTTCCCGCTCCTCTGGTGCATCACATGCAAAGCGGCTGTTTTGAACTCGGCAATATTACATCAGCACCTCTAGCATGAAACCTATCAATTTATATTGTGGTTGTATGGCATTTTCGATTTGCCCATTTTCAGGCGTACTGACTGCTTCTATGAGGTTTTGACCCGAAAGTACGCTCCATGAACATATGGTCCTGGACCATAGTCAAATGTGCTCCTGGAGATCAACAGAAGAAATGACAACATCATTTTTTTCAGTAGTGTATTTTTATTATTATTATTATTAGTACTATTATTATTGTTATTATTATTGTTGTTGTTGTTGTTGTTATAACAAAAACATAAGTCAATTTCCCCTAACGCACATGATAGCAATATTATTATTATTATTATTAATATTATAACTCTATATGTGGATAAAGGGGAATTTCGCTATTCTTATGCACTAATTTTGACGTTAGGGGGAATTTTCCGTTCCCCTTAACGTCACCTATTGTTTTGCGCTTTATTCCGTAAAAGGATATGAATATTAATTTTATGAAAATTAGATCTAATCCACTAGAATAACAATATATATGAATATTAATTAATTTAAATGACTATAAAGGCTCATTATAACCTAATGAATAATTAACGATTCCCCGTAAGTGTCATTCTGTCGTAATGATTGTTATTATTAATATTATTATTATTTTGATCAGTGTGTCAGTTGAATACATTTGTATGGCTATTGCCAAAAAAATAACATGAACAGCACATGAAGCGCATATATCCCTCGACTACTATAAAGTAAACACAGATTCTCTGGAATTGTAGAACATTTTAAACAACCCCTGTATTCTGTAATTCAACAAAGAGGTGGCTCGAAACGATTGTGTGGTTCGCCCACTCTCACCCCCCCTAAATTTATTCGATCTAATCTGTACACATATAACATGTTTGTGAAATCTGAACTGCGAAGAAATAACAAAAAGTGCAATTGACTTTTAAACTTCCGAATGTTATATTTTGGTCTATTAATTTTATCATAACAGTAGTTTTCACAATGCTGGTCGAATCTGATGATAAACATTTATTTGTTTTTCAGGAGCAAGGAGTGGTTTTACTGGGTAATGATCCTACCCTTACACCAAAGTCAGATCAAGCGGCGGCTCTTGCTCTTGCTACACCTGATAAGATAGCCATGTAGGACTTGGGAGTCAAAACAAATCTGATCCTATACATTGGAAGCCTTCAAAACAGCAGTTGCTGGGGAGTAGCAAGTAAGCAAAGCTCATGATGATGTTTAGTAAGACGATACCTTAAAGGCACTTTCAGCGGACTCTCTTGAAAGAGTTCAAATATTTGAGGGATAAGTAGTTGAAGGATATGTCGGTAGAATTCGTAAGTTTTTTTTTTTTCAATGAGAAAATTGACAGATAAGGACAGAAAAACAGCAATATTCAACGATATGAAGCTCCATTCAATTACGGTTATAGTAAAGGGCCGTACCGACAATAATGACCTAAAATATCCGCTTATTCATATTAGGCTCGTTGGTCTGTCACATGTGGGCGGGGTATGTTTAGGATACCTCGACAGGTCTGTTCCAGACATGAAAAAAAATTGATTTTATGTGATGTTTGATTTATTTAGATTTCTTATTCACTGATTGTGCCATTTAATGGAAGGAAACTTGTAATTACAGAAAAGTATTCTAGCTAATCGTTTACTTTAATGGAGTTTACGTTATCTTTGTAAGATTTAGTTCGCGGATTTTTCAGATTGTTTTCTCGTGTGACTACAAAATACTAATGTATATAGTTTAGGACTAAGACCGAAACTGTCATGGAAGTGCGGCGCATCATAGAATCAGTATTATTTTTTTTTTCATTTTTTTATTGATAATGTGGTTTCTACAGTCCAATACCACCTTAATACTAAAGGGACGAATACTGTAACTTGTAGAAGGAGCACACCACTTAAAAAAATAAATTACTTAATTAAAATACACATTAAATATACCACATCGCGATCTCGAATAATTGCCCCCCGCGTGACCATATTTTGAATATTTTGAATCCATTTCCTATAGGTTACAATTAAATGTACGTACCATACCATTTTTACCAGGGTCTGAAGTCGTGGGCCTAGTTTCTTATCAGAATCGAATCAAAATATCAATTATCAAGCTGCACTCTGTCACTCTATCATAAAACCCCCTCAATGAAAAGTGTTTTTCGGTGGTAATCCCCCTCATCCCTTGTTGACATTTGTGCTAATGTGAAACGAACATAAATATAGTAATATTCAATTTTCAATAAGCTACGATCGAGATTTATAAGACTTTTTTGGGTACATTTCCTTCTTAGCAGGATCAGAATAGCATAGGGTCTTTATTTTTGTATTAGGGAT